>JAHLJT010007848.1:65000-85191 GCA_031308135.1 Acheta domesticus
TTGACATAGATAAAGGCCGGCATCTGCATCGGGTTTCCCCTAGGGCTTAGGATCGACTGACTCGTGTGCAACGGCTGTTCACACGAAACCCTTCTCCACATCAGCCCTCCAGGGTCTCGCTAGAGTATTTGCTACTACTACCAAGATCTGCGCCGACGGCGGCTCCAGGCAGGCTCGCGCCCAACCCTTCTGCGCTCACCGTCGCGACCCTCCTACTCACCGGGGCTTAACAGGGCTCCTGCGCCGCGCCCGTTGGTTAGACGAACGCGACGCCCCCGACGCGGGACGTGCGGGCACCCTAGCCTTGCCCCGGCGGTAAAGTATAGGCACGACGCTTTAGCGCCATCCATTTTCAGGGCTAGTTGCTTCGGCTGGTGAGTTGTTACACACTCCTTAGCGGATTCCGACTTCCATGGCCACCGCCCAGCTGTCTTAAGCAAACAACGCCCTTCATGGTATCCCATAAGCGTCGGTTTAGGCGCCTTAACTCTACGTTTGGTTCATCCCACAGCGCCAGTTCTGCTTACCAAAAATGGCCCACTGGACACTCACGATCCTTTCGCCGGCATCACGCCCATTAAAGTTCTTTGAGGATGCCGGCGTTCTCACCCATTTAAAGTTTGAGAATAGGTTAAGGCCGTTTCGACCCTAAGGCCTCTAATCATTCGCTTTACCGAATGAGATTCGGTTGTTCATTTCTTTCTTGCCTCCGAGTGCCAGCTATCCTGAGGGAAACTTCGGAGGGAACCAGCTACTAGATGGTTCGATTAGTCTTTCGCCCCTATACCCAGCTCAGACGATCGATTTGCACGTCAGAATCGCTACGGACCTCCACCAGGGTTTCCCCTGGCTTCGTCCTGGCCAGGCATAGTTCACCATCTTTCGGGTACCAACGTGTGCGCTCTAGGTGCGCCGTCAACGACGCCCCGGGAGTGCGGGCCGGAGTAAGCGACGCGCCCGCGAGGGCGCGCGCCCCGTGCCATCCTCCCTCACCGGGGCGGCCGCGGTGGTCAACCGCGCCGCCCAGCTTCACTTTCATTACGCCTTTGGGTTTAGAAGGTCCCATTGACTCGCGCACATGTTAGACTCCTTGGTCCGTGTTTCAAGACGGGTCGGAAAGTAGACCGAGACTTACGCCGCCGGTTGATCCGAGGCGAGTGCAGCACTCAAGCCCCCCTCTCCTGTCACCGCGCGAACGTATCGATGGGATACGCGCGAGGACGAAACCCCTTCGGGCCGCCCGCCGCGCGCTAGCTAACCACCGCGTTCCGCGCTTGTGAAGGGCAAAAGCCAAGGTCCGGAGAGGCCCGCCGCCCCCTCGCCCGCCTTGCGACGGGGTAGGTGACGGTCGAGACGTCTTCCACGTATTTCATAACCGTCGTAACTGCCGCCCCGCTACGGGGCGGGCTTACACGGCGGCCGGGAAAGCGAAGGCGGGCGCTGTGAAGCCGCCCGCCGCACGCACACCGGGGACTCGGCACCGCGACGCGGGCGAACCCGCGCCGCAGCACCGATAATAACCCCGGGCCTTAGGCCGCCGACCAACGGATCGCGACGCACTATGGCGAAGGAAAAGTGCACACCGCCCTCAAGCAGACTCGCGGGGGTTCCGTTTCCCCCGCTCAGAGCAGGATCCGCCCGACCGGGCTCTGCGGGAAGCCGACGAGACGGCAAAGCCGTCCGCGGCCGCGCAGCGGTCGGGTAGCTCGAGCGTGCCAGCGAGCGGTGATGAGTTTCCCCGGCCTAGTTTGCTCAATTACCTTCCGTTTCCCCTTGGGCGGTTTCACGTACTCTTGAACTCTCTCTTCAAAGTTCTTTTCAACTTTCCCTCACGGTACTTGTTCGCTATCGGTCTCGTGGTTGTATTTAGCCTTAGATGGAGTTTACCACCTGCTTAGGGCTGCGATCTCAAGCAACCCGACTCTGAGGAGACAAGCCCCCCGAGCGCGCACGTCGTCCACTACGGGCCTGGCACCCTCTACGGGCCGTGGCCCCTTTCAAGAGGACTTGGAACGAGCCAGCGCGCACCGGGAACGGCCGCTCCCTAACACCACATTTCTCGCCGACCCTCTGGCCGGGAGATTCGGTGCTGGGCTTCTCCCTGTTCACTCGCCGCTACTAAGGGAATCCTGGTTAGTTTCTTTTCCTCCCCTTATTAATATGCTTAAATTTAGGGGGTAATCACGCCTGAGCTGAGGTCGTAAAATTTCAGTGTTTTTAAAGGCCTTTCGGCCGTCTCACTGCGCTTGCGCGCGTGAGAACCCACGCATCTTGCGACGGCTGCGGCGACGCCGCGGCCGCGCCGAGCCAGACGCACTCACCGGAGTGGGTGCGCGGCCCGGCCGACCGCGACGCGCCTACGCGCACCGCCGCCGATAGTCGCGTCGGGGTGCATCGGGGTGCACCCCACTTAGCGCCGCTCCCCTCTCGCTTCGTCGCCGTGCTAGAACGCCCCCTCCCTCCGCAGAGAGAAATTGTAACCGTCTCTTGCGAGCCGGCGCCCTGAAAAGGGCGCGCTCGCGACAGGGTGCGCTCCTCCGAATCTCTCCCGGCCCGCCGGGGCGCCCGTCGCTGCTCGGGGCCCCTCTCGCGTCAGGTGGGCATATCCACCTTTGTCAGCACAGGCAGTCTTCGGCCTGTCGACTCGTCGGCCGACTGCCAAGGCGGGCCAGAAACTCATCGGGGGCGATCGGGAAACGACGCGACTTAAGGGAAAACCGCCAGTGACCCAGCTTCCGCCTTGCCCGACTGTCTTTTAGAAATGCGAAAGCGACGGGGCGAAGGCTTCCACGGGTATCGCGACTAACCCCAACTTCGAAACCCTTGCGAGCTTCAGTACTAACGACCGACCCTCAGACAGGCGTAGCCCGGGAGACAATCCGCGGGCCGCAATATGCGTTCAAAACGTCGATGTTCATGTGTCCTGCAGTTCACATGTCGACGCGCAATTTGCTGCGTTCTTCATCGACCCACGAGCCGAGTGATCCACCGCCCAAGGTTGTACATTGAAAAAAAACGGGCCTTTCGGCCCGCAAGAGACCGTCCCCTGCCGACCCCGCCCGCCCCGGGGCGAAGCCGGCCGGCCTCGATGGTTAAGGGGATGAGTGAGATAGCCAGAGAGTGGGCCGCCATTTCGGAGGCGGCCCGGCGCCGGTGGCGAATTCTTTAATGCGAGCGAGCGCAACCACAACTCGGGAAGGGTAGTAGGGTAGGGTAAGCATCTGTCAATCCGTGTTTCGCGCATCATGCGCAAGGGGCATGGCCTCCCCTTATATTCTCCTCTCAAGGTTCAAACTTAGAGACTTGTTTTTCTCGATCCGTGTTTCGCGCTTATGCGCAAGGGGCATGGCCTCCCCTTATGTTCTCCTCTCAAGGTTCAAACTTAGAGACCGTTTTTTCTGTTTTTGCTCAGTAGAGCGGGGCCGCCCGCGCCGAATAGGCACGGGCAGCCGGGGCCGCCCGCGCCGAATAGGCACGGGCAGCCCCTCAAAAGGCAGACATTTGAAGAAATAAAGGTCGGACTCCCGAGAGGCTTTAGGCCTCCCGGGGCCCGAACGCCCGCTCAGCGGGCAACTTCCGTCAATTCCCGTGTTGGCTCAGTAGAGCGGGGCCGCCCGCGCCGAATAGGCACGGGCAGCCGGGGCCGCCCGCGCCGAATAGGCACGGGCAGCCCCTCAAAAGGCAGACATTTGAAATAAAGGTCGGACTCCCGAGAGGCTTTAGGCCTCCCGGGGCCCGAACGCCCGCTCAGCGGGCAACTTCCGTCAATTCCCGTGTTGGCTCAGTAGAGCGCAAGGGGCATCCTCCCCTTATATTCTCCTCTCAAGGTTCAAACTTAGAGACTCGTTTTCCTCGATCCGTGTTTCGCGCTTATGCGCAAGGGGCATGGCCTCCCCTTATGTTCTCCTCTCAAGGTTCAAACTTAGAGACCGTTTTTTCTGTTTTTGCTCAGTAGAGCGGGGCCGCCCGCGCCGAATAGGCACGGGCAGCCGGGGCCGCCCGCGCCGAATAGGCACGGGCAGCCCCTCAAAAGGCTGACATTTGAAGAAATAAAGGTCGGACTCCCGAGAGGCTTTAGGCCTCCCGGGGCCCGAACGCCCGCTCAGCGGGCAACTTAAGAGCTCTCTTTTTCTCCGTCCCCTCGGAGTTAAGCGCATCTTGCGCGAGGGATCGCCCGCCCCAACTACAGGCGACCCCTAAAGAAACCCTGGTGTCAGAGGGTATTTCAGTGTTCTGCCAATCCGTGTAAGCCAAAGCTACTTCTCCACCGCCATTCCGACCGCTGCGCAGAGGATGCGGTTTTTGGAAGACGCGGCAATATACTTGCGGGGCCCAGCTCCTAGTTTCCCCGTTTCAAAGCCTGTTCTTAACTTCTCCACCGCCATTCCGACCGCTGCGCAGAGGATGCGGTTTTTGGAAGACGCGGCAATATACTTGCGGGGTTCAGCTCCCCGTTTCCACGGTCAAAGACCGTGATATGTTTTGCCAATCCGTAAGAGTTCCGACATAGTTTGATCAGTTTGCTTATGTCTGACGTGCGGGGGTTGCAACCATACTAGAATACCCCATCTGCACGTTTTTGCGGTCGAAAGACCTTTTGAGCGGTGTTTTTGCGGTGTCTTTGATTTTTGCTGGGACTCCCGTGTGGGTTTCCTAGCAAGATGTTTGCACATATGGGGGTTGAACCATGATAAACCGACAACCCCATATGCTAGTTTTTGCGGTCAAATGACCTTTTGAGCCGTAAGTTTTTGCAGTAAGCCAGAGGTATATTTGATCTTTGCTGGGACTCCC
Source organism: Acheta domesticus (assembly GCA_031308135.1). NCBI lineage: Eukaryota > Metazoa > Arthropoda > Insecta > Orthoptera > Gryllidae > Acheta > Acheta domesticus. Next base: position 69,795 of record JAHLJT010007848.1, read on the forward strand.
GTGTGGGTGTCCTAGCAAGATGTTTGCACATGTTAGACATTCCTCCACCTTGCGGGGCCTGTTTGCCCGCTTCCACGGTCTGAAGACCTTCCGTATAAACAAGCCAGTTATATCCCAAATGCACGTTTTTGCGGGGCAGACTTCCCCGTTTCCCCGGTCTAAAGACCTTTTATTGCCAGATACGTGCGGGAGGCATCCCGAAAGCTCCCAACTGCACGTTTTTGCATCAATATTTCACCTTGGAGACTTTTGCTGGGACTCCCGAGAGCCTAGCAAGCCGTTTGCGGTCCTCGAGACTCGCATAATTTGCTGGGACTTCAGTGTGAAGCCTTTTATTAGTCTTGGTCGTTCGTAAGTCGTTCGTAGCGTCAGTCTTTGTCAGAGACTTCTTGAAGAGAAAGCCTCGCGAAGGGGTGTGCGGCGGCCTTCAAAGCCAGCTCAGCTCGGCGCCCGCCCGTTCGGACTTCCCAGAGCGCGGAGAGTCGTTACTAAGCCATTTGGGCCACGTTTCGGACCCGGTATTATTGAGCATTTCTTCTCTCTTGACAGGGTGGGTCGTCTCCGGCCGTTCGAGGTCACTGCTTTTCATATGCCCTTCGGGCGTGGTCACACGGCATTTTAGAGGGTCCAATGTGTGTGTAACACTTTTGCCGCGACCACAGCACGTGCCTCCAAAGCAACGTCAAAAAGAACCGCCACCGGGACGACCGTTCCGCCATTCCGACCGCTGCACAGAGGATGCGGTTTTTGGAAGACGCGGCAATTATATCATTGTCTCCCACGTTGATGCTCTGCTTGAGGCTCCGGGCCACAGCGTGGCTTACTTTGGCCGTTTGCGACTCTACTGGCTCCTTTCCGCCCTACTGACCACGAGCGGCTTCGCCGACCCCTCCGGTCCGCCTAGACCGGACACACCTCTCGCTCTTACCCTTCGAAACGGCTGTCGACTGCTCCTGCCACTGACCTCGACGCCGAGACCAAAGCCGCCCCACAAGACGGAAAGAGGAGCTCTGGAAACGGCCTTCGAGCGTTCCAACCCAATAAAGGATCAAGGAGTCCAGCCCGCCGCCAGGGGTCGCCTCCGCTGATGGAGACTCGCCCACGACCGCCATGCAAGACCGACGTGGACCTTAGAAGCGCGGCAAGCCGCCTCCCGTGTTTTGTTATCGACGCTCCGGCGGGGGGAAGGCGGTAGGGAGGCCGCCGCCCCGTCGTGCACTGACCTCGGGCCGGGAGCTAGTCCCCCGGACCGAGGCGCTGCAGCAGGGAACACACCCCCGCGCACAGCAGGCTGAGTCGCCGTTCGGCTCCGCCCGGCGTGTATTTTCCGGAGCGGCGCCTTATTCCGGCCCTTCGGGCCTCCCCGCAGCCCGTTGCCGAGCTGCGGGTATTACTTTCTCCCGCCGAAGCGAGGAAAGATCCCCCCGATAGACCCCCCGCTTTACACCCTGCGGAAAACGAACATTGAAACGCAAGAGACCTCCGCCGCGCAAGGTACCACCCTTTGCGGTTTCTGGTCGACAAGCGCCCGCCGCCCGCCTCCGCTTCCCACAAAAGAGGCCGCACGAGCGTAGCTCGCGCGCGACGGTCGCGGGAACGGTTGACTAGACCGCCCTGCTGGCGTCCACGCGCGGACCGGCACCCGCCGCCCCAGGGCCCAGAACGGGCATGAACGTGAAAGAAAAAAAAGAATTCGGCCGAGGTTCGACCAGCGTGCCGCGCCGACCGGCTCCGAAGAGCGTGCCGGCGCGTTGATTTCGCCCTCGCGGGCACCCACCCGGCCGGCAGACCCGACGCGAGCGTATAGCGGAGACGCCCGAGCGAGCCGGGGAGCTCCCGAATCCAAAGGCGAACGCCCGGGGGCGAACGCGTTTGTAAACGGGTGTCGACCCGACGCCCGGTGCTCCGAACGGAAAAAAAGCGGGCCAAGGCGGCCCAGAGTGTGGTTGTTTCCCGCCTCTGCGGTTCGGCGCCGCGCCGACCGGCCCCGAAGAGCGTGCCGGCGCGTTGATTTCGCCCTTGCGGGCACCCACCCGGCCGGCAGACCCGACACGAGCGTATATGAGCAAGCTACACAAATTTAACCGGGCTTTAGACATTGACTCTTGTTTACATCGCAGTCAGGGTCCGGGTCTTGATCCAGCACCCACCAGTTTCAGATGATGGTGTACCAAACCTCCTCTGGCCTGCCCGATGGTTGGAAGCCGAGTCCGTCCGCCTCGCCCCGCACCCACCGCTGATGCTCAAGGAATAGAAGAGAAAGAAGTCGGCCGAGGATCGACCTAGTTCCGCGCCGACCGGCTCCGAAGAACGTGCCGGCGCGTTGATTTCGCCCTTGCGGGCACCCACCCGGCCGGCAGACCCGACGCGAGCGTATAACGGAGACGCCCGCGAGCCCGCCGCCCCCGAATCCAAACGCGAACGCCCCGAAAGGCGAACTCGGTTGTAAACGGGAAGCGACCCTTCTCGACTCCGCGGTGCTCCAAGGAAACAAAGTTTCGGCCTCGCCGCTTCGACGAGAGAACAACACACTCTTTTGTTTAGTCTTTCAGCTCCTGGCCTTTTTCGGGGAGGCGACCCCAGCACGGTACGAGACCGCGAAAATTCGTTGGGACTCCCGAGAGAGTTGCCCAAAGCCTTCGGATCCAAGTTTACTTTTCGATCGTCTCTCGACGATCGTAGAATTTCACCTCTAACGTGTCTTTCGCCTTTGGCATACGTGTACGGCGAGAAAATAGCTGGGACTCCCGGGAGAGTTGCCTCCGCCCGGGGCCTCTTAAAGAAAACGTACTTGACATACGCCTTCGTTTCAGTTCGTCTTGCGACGATCCAAGAATTTCACCTCTAACGTCGCAATACGGTTCGCGCGAAGCTTTCGCCTCGCCAGTAGTTTGGGTAATTTGCGTTGCGCGCGAAGCTTTCGCCTCGCCAGTAGTTTGGGTAATTTGCGTCTTTCGCGAAGCTTTCGCCTCGCCTCTCTAGAGTGCGACCGCCTCCCGCCTCTGCGGTTCGGCGCCGCGCCGACCGGCCCCGAAGAGCGTGCCGGCGCGTTGATTTCGCCCTTGCGGGCACCCACCCGGCCGGCAGACCCGACGCGAGCGTATATGAGCAAGCTACACAAATTTAACCGGGCTTTAGACATTGACTCTTGTTTACATCGCAGTCAGGGTCCGGGTCTTGATCCAGCACCCACCAGTTTCAGATGATGGTGTACCGAACCTCCTCTGGCCTGCCCGATGGTTAGAAGCCGAGTCCGTCCGCCTCGCCCCGCACCCACCGCTGATGCTCAAGGAATAGAAGAGAAGGAAGTCGGCCGAGGATCGACCTAGTTCCGCGCCGACCGGCTCCGAAGAACGTGCCGGCGCGTTGATTTCGCCCTTGCGGGCACCCACCCGGCCGGCAGACCCGACGCGAGCGTATAACGGAGACGCCCGCGAGCCCGCCGCCCCCGAATCCAAACGCGAACGCCCCGAAAGGCGAACTCGGTTGTAAACGGGAAGCGACCCTTCTCGACTCCGCGGTGCTCCAAGGAAACAAAGTTTCGGCCTCGCCGCTTCGGCGAGAGAACAGCCACACTCTTTTGTTTAGTCTTTCGGGCCCTGGCCTTTTTCGGGGAGGCGACCCCAGCACGGTACGAGACCGCGAAAAATCGTTGGGACTCCCGAGAGAGTTGCCCAAGATTACTTTTCGATCGTCATGCTCGATCGTAGAATTTCACCTCTAACGTGTCTTTCGCCTTTGACAGACAGTACGGCGAGAAAACAGCTGGGACTCCCGGGAGAGTTGCCTCCTCCCGGGGCCTCTTAAAGAAAACGTACTTGACATACGCCTTCGTTTCAGTTCGTCTTGCGACGATCCAAGAATTTCACCTCTAACGTCGCAATACGGTTAGCGCGAGGCTTTCGCCTCGCCAGTAGTTTGGGTAATTTGCGTTGCGCGCGAAGCTTTCGCCTCGCCAGTAGTTTGGGTAATTTGCGTCTTTCGCGAAGCTTTCGCCTCGCCTCTCTAGAGTGCGACCGCCTCCCGCCTCTGCGGTTCGGCGCCGCGCCGACCGGCCCCCGAAGAGCGTGCCGGCGCGTTGATTTCGCCCTTGCGGGCACCCACCCGGCCGGCAGACCCGACGCGAGCGTATAGGAGCAAGCTACCGGAGTAGACGCTCAGGAATAGAAGAGAAAGAAGTCGGCCGAGGATGGCCTAGTTCCGCGCCGACCGGCTCCGAAGAACCTGTCGGCCCGTTGTTTTCGCCCTTGCGGGCACCCACTCCGCCGGCAGAGCCGACACTGGCGTTGTAACGGAGACGCCCGCTTGCCCGACGCCCCCGCATACTAACCGAGACGAGGTCTCGGTTGTACACGTGAAACGCCCCTGCTCGGCTCCACGGTGCTCCAAGGAAGAGAAAAAGTTTCGACCTCGCCGCTCCGGCGAGAGAACAGCCACACTCTGGTTTTGATTAGTCTTGTGATTAGTCTCTGAACGTACTCGACGTACGCCTTCGCTTCAGCGAAGTTTAAATAAAAAACGGCTCGGACTCCCGAGAGAGAGTTGCCTCCTCCCGGGGCCCTTCGCCTTTATCTTTGAAAACGTACTCTGCATACGCCTTCGCTCCGGTTCCTCTGGCGACGATCGCAGACTTTCACCTCTCCCGCCGCAGGATCCCCAGGAGCAGTGGTGCGAAGCTTTCGCCTCGCATTGATTAGTCTTTCACCCCTAGCTCTGGTTGCCTTCGCTTCAGCGAAGTTTAAATAAAAAACGGCTCGGACTCCCGAGAGAGAGTTGCCTCCTCCCGGGGCCCTTCGCCTTTATCTTTGAAAACGTACTCTGCATACGCCTTCGCTCCGGTTCCTCTGGCGACGATCGCAGACTTTCACCTCTCCCGCCGCAGGATCCCCAGGAGCAGTGGTGCGAAGCTTTCGCCTCGCATTGATTAGTCTTTCACCCCTAGCTCTGGTTGCCTTCGCTTCAGCGAAGTTTAAATAAAAAACGGCTCGGACTCCCGAGAGAGAGTTGCCTCCTCCCGGGGCCCTTCGCCTTGATCTTTGAAAACGTACTCTGCATACGCCTTCGCTCCGGTTCCTCTGGCGACGATCACAGACTTTCACCTCTCCCGCCGCAGGATCCCCAGGAGCCGTGGTGCGAAGCTTTCGCCTCGCGTTTTCAGAGAGAGCGCTACCGCCTGCCGCCTCTGCGGTTCGGCGCCGCGCCGACCGGCCCCGAAGAGCGTGCCGGCGCGTTGATTTCGCCCTTGCGGGCACCCACCCGGCCGGCAGACCCGACGCGAGCGTATATGAGCAAGCTACACAAATTTAACCGGGCTTTAGACATTGACTCTTGTTTACATCGCAGTCAGGGTCCGGGTCTTGATCCAGCACCCACCAGTTTCAGATGATGGTGTACCGAACCTCCTCTGGCCTGCCCGATGGTTAGAAGCCGAGTCCGTCCGCCTCGCCCCGCACCCACCGCTGATGCTCAAGGAATAGAAGAGAAAGAAGTCGGCCGAGGATCGACCTAGTTCCGCGCCGACCGGCTCCGAAGAACGTGCCGGCGCGTTGATTTCGCCCTTGCGGGCACCCACCCGGCCGGCAGACCCGACGCGAGCGTATAACGGAGACGCCCGCGAGCCCGCCGCCCCCGAATCCAAACGCGAACGCCCCGAAAGGCGAACTCGGTTGTAAACGGGAAGCGACCCTTCTCGACTCCGCGGTGCTCCAAGGAAACAAAGTTTCGGCCTCCCCGCTTCCGCGGGCAAACGGGCGCTCTCTCTCTGTGTCTCTCTGGTCTTTTCGTTTCTACCCCGAGGAGCCAAGAACCCCGGCAATTGTAATAAACGCTTTTTAATGCTCCTTGGTCTTTTCGTTTGTACCCCGAGGAGCCAACAACCCCGGCAATTGTAAATAACGCTTTTTAATGATCCTTCCGAAGGTTCACCTACGGAAACCTTGTTACGACTTTTACTTCCTCTAAATATTCAAGTTCGGTCATCTTTCCGGCTCTACGGCCCCTGAGAAGGGTCCGCGGGCTGGTCCGAAGACCTCACTAAAATATTCAATCGGTAGTAGCGACGGGCGGTGTGTACAAAGGGCAGGGACTTAATCAGCGGGAAGTAATGATTCCCGCTTACTAGGCATTCCTCGTTGGTGGGGAATAATTGCAAGCCCCAATCCCTAGCACGAAGGAGTTTCAACGGGTTACCCGGCCCTCTCGAGCAAGGAAAACACACGTTGATACCTTCAGTGTAGCGCGCGTGCTGCCCAGAACATCTAAGGGCATTACAGACCTGTTATTGCCCCACTTCCTGCGGCTGGAAGCCGCTTGTCCCTCTAAGAAGAGTGTTGGTCGCCGGCTGCACAGGGGATGCCGGTTTCGACTAGTTAGTAGGGTAGGATCTCGTTCGTTATCGCAATTAAGCAGACAAATCAATCCACGAACTAAGAACGGCCATGCACCACCACCCACCGAATCAAGAAAGAGCTCTCAATCTGTCAATCCTTCCGGTGTCCTGGCCTGATGAGGTTCCCCGCGTTGAGTCAAATTAAGCCGCAGGCTCCACGTCTGGTGGTGCCCTTCCGTCAATTCCTTTAAGTTTCAGCTTTGCAACCATACTTCCCCCGGAACCCAAAAACTTTGGTTTCCCGGAGGCTGCCCGCCGTGACATGTAAGACACACAGCGGATCGCTAGTTGGCATAGTTTATGGTTAGAACTAGGGCGGTATCTGATCGCCTTCGAACCTCTAACTTTCGTTCTTGATTAAAGAAAACATACTTGGCAAACGCTTTCGCTCCAGTTCGTCTTGCGACGATCCAAGAATTTCACCTCTAACGTCGCAATACGGATGCCCCCGGCAATCCCCATTAATCATTACCTCGACTTCCGAAAACCAACAAAATAGAACCGAGGTCCTATTCCATTATTCCATGCAAGAGTATTCGGGCAGACAAAGGCCTGCGTTAAGCACGTTAATTTGTTCAAAGTAAACGTGCCGGCCCGCACGACACTCAGTTAAGAGCACCGCGGCGGGTGAGATCGGGGTCCGCCTTCCACGGGGCCGCGACGCCCCCGAGAGCCGGGCCCGACAGCGATTGCTCACCGCCGGAGCCTGGCCCGAGAGCGCCTACCACCGCAGTCGGCTCGCGCCCACCGGCAGGACGCCCCGCACGCATGCCAGTTGGACACCGACGAGCGGTGAACCGGCAGCGCGGGGCACAGGTCAAACTACGAGCTTTTTAACCGCAGCAATTTTAATATACGCTATTAGAGCTGGAATTACCGCGGCTGCTGGCACCAGACTGGCCCTCTAATGGGTAATCGTTAAGAGATTTAAAATGTTCTCATTCCGATTACGGGGCCTCGGATGAGTCCCGTATCGTTATTTTTCGTCACTACCTCCCCGTGCCGGGAGTGGGTAATTTGCGCGCCTGCTGCCTTCCTTGGATGTGGTAGCCGTTTCTCAGGCTCCCTCTCCGGAATCGAACCCTGATTCCCCGTCACCCGTTACAACCATGGTAGGCGCAAAACCTACCATCGTCAGTTGATAAGGCAGACATTTGAAGGACATGTCGCCGGCGCGGAGACCGTGCGATCAGCCCAAGGTTATCCAGAGTCACCAAAACGGAACGACCGGGCGAACCGGCCGATTGGCTTTGATCTAATAAAAGCGTCCTTCCCCTTTCGGGTCACGACTGAAATGCATGTATTAGCTCTAGAATTACCACAGTTATCCAAGTAAAATTTTGGGTCCAAGGAACCATAACCGATTTAATGAGCCATTCGCGGTTTCACTCTACAACAGTTTGTACTGAGGCATGCATGGCTTAATCTTTAAGACAAGCATATCACTACTGGCAGGATCAACCAGGGAGCCAGGCAAGAGCGCCCCGTGTGCCGCCGCCCGCAAAGGCGGCGGCCCGGAAACACACGCCCGCTCGCTCACTCTCTCACCCCGCCCACCCACAATTTCTTGTGGGAGGCCCCCTCTCAAGGATCGTTGCGCCCGACGCCCGCGAGGGGCGCCGGACGTTAGACCCCGGTCTCGCCCCCGAACCCCAACGAAGAGGAGTCCGGGGGCTTCGAGACACGGGGGCTGGGTCGCGCATAGGGTCGTGCGTGTGCAGAGGGCCGCGCGTAGCTGTGACGGAAGCCGGAATACAGGGCTGGGCAACGCCCCACCGGCAAGCCGATACTCAGACGGCCGGGCGTCTCCGCCAGGGAAGATGCGCCGACCGCCGGGCCCCGACAGAGTATTTGCTAGTTGGGCTCAGCGCCCGCGTTCACCATCTTTCGGGATCTCGTTCGATTTCTCGCCGCCGCGGGTCGTGCGTGTGCAGAGGGCCGCGCGTGGCTGTGACGGAAGCCGGAATACAGGGCTGGGCAACACCCCACCGGCAAACCGATACTCCGACGGCCGGGCGTCTCCGCCAGGGAAGATCCGCCGGCCGCCGGGCCCCGCCAGAGTATTTGCTAGTTGGGCTCAGCGCCCGCATTCACCATCTTTCGGAATCTCGTTCGATTTCTCAGGCAGCGCCACAAGTCCGCTTTCGACGCCCCTACACAGCTCGGTCGCCTTTCGGGGCCTTCGAATGCTTTCTCGCTCGCCGCCGCGGGTAGGAATGGCCTTCCCGTGCCCGCTAGAGTATTTGCTACTTCCGGGCTGGCGCCCGTATATTCGGCTTCCTCCGCAACCGAAGCTGCCGCCGCCCCGAAGCCAGGAATGCCGAAAGCATGCTTCGGGGCCCGATTCTACCATCTTTCGGGATCTCGTTCGATTTCTCAGGCAGCGCCACAAGTCCGCTTTCGACGCCCCTACCCAGCTCAGAAGCCTTTCGGGGCCTACGAATGCTTTCTCGCTCGCCGCCGCGGGTAGGAAATTGCTTCCCGTGCCCGCCGTTAACCATCTTTCGGGATATTGTTCGATTTCTCAGGCAGCGCCACAAGTCCGCTTTCGACGCCCCTACCCAGCTCAGAAGCCTTTCGGGGCCTACGAATGCTTTCTCGCTCGCCGCCGCGGGTAGGAATGGCCTTCCCGTGCCCGCTAGAGTATTTGCTACTTCCGGGCTGGCGCCCGTATATTCGGCTTCCTCCGCAACCGAAGCTGCCGCCGCCCCGAAGCCAGGAATGCCGAAAGCATGCTTCGGGGCCCGATTCTACCATCTTTCGGGATCTCGTTCGATTTCTCAGGCAGCGCCACAAGTCCGCTTTCGACGCCCCTACCCAGCTCAGAAGCCTTTCGGGGCCTACGAATGCTTTCTCGCTCGCCGCCGCGGGTAGGAAATTGCTTCCCGTGCCCGCCGTTAACCATCTTTCGGGATATTGTTCGATTTCTCAGGCAGCGCCACAAGTCTGCTTTCGACGCCCCTACCCAGCTCAGTCGCCTTTCGGGGCTTTCGAATGCTTTCTCGCTCGCCGCCGCGGGTAGGAAATTGCTTCCCGTGCCCGCCGTTAACCATCTTTCGGGATCTCGTTCGATTTCTCAGGCAGCGCCACAAGTTCGCTTTCGACGCCCCTACCCAGCTTAGAAGCCTTTCGGGGCCTACGAATGCTTTCTCGCTCGCCGCCGCGGGTAGGAAATTGCTTCCCGTGCCCGCCGTTAACCATCTTTCGGGATATTGTTCGATTTCTCAGGCAGCGCCACAAGTCTGCTTTCGACGCCCCTACCCAGCTCAGTCGCCTTTCGGGGCTTTCGAATGCTTTCTCGCTCGCCGCCGCGGGTAGGAAATTGCTTCCCGTGCCCGCCGTTAACCATCTTTCGGGATCTCGTTCGATTCCTCAGGCAACGCCACAGGTCTGAATTTGGCGCCGGGGAATTCCAGCCTCTAGGATAGCCTCACGACCACCCCGTCCCCTATAATGGGAGAAAACCCGTTATTAGAAATTATTTATAGGGGACGCTCCTTTTTTTTCCCGGCCGGCGCGCAAACGACGGATAAAAGCTACCGAAACGCCCGTAACGGCAGGTCGCCTCCCGTCGCCGTCGCCGACCGCTTTTTCTTTGGCCATGTACCACCACAGGTCTGATTCAGTCGCCCGTTCAAAGCAACGTCAACATTCCGGGCTCTGAATTCATTTCTCGGGCAGGGCTACAGGTGTGGGTGGATCGCCCGTGCCCGTCTTAAACCATCTTTCGGGATCTCGTTCGAGTTCTCAGGCAGCGCCACAAGTCCGCTTTCGACGCCCCTACCCAGCTCAGTAGCCTTTCGGGGCCTTCGAATGCTTTCTCGCTCGCCGCCGCGGGTAGGAATTGGCTTCCCGTGCCCGCCGTTCACCATCTTTCGGAATATTGCTAGTGTTCTCAGGCAGCGTAACAGGTCTGCTTTCGACGCCCCTACCCAGCACAGTCGCCTTTCGGGGCCTTCGAATGCTTTCTCGCTCGCCGCCGCGGGTAGGAAATGGCTTCCCGTGCCCGCCGTTAACCATCTTTCGGGATCTCGTTCGATTCCTCAGGCAACGCCACATGTCTGAATTTGGCGCCGGGGAATTCCAGCCTCCAGGATAGCCTCACGACCACCCCGTCCCCTATAATGGGAGAAAACCCGTTATTAGAAATTCTTTATAGGGGACGCTCCTTTTTTTCCCGGCCGGCGCGCCAACGACGGATAAAAGCTACCGAAACGCCCGTAACGGCAGGTCGCCTCCCGTCGCCGTCGCCGACCGCTTTTTCTTTGGCCATGTACCACCACAGGTCTGATTCAGTCGCCCGTTCAAAGCAACGTCAACATTCCGGGCTCTGAAATCATTTCTCGGGCAGGGCTACAGGTGTAAGTGAATCGCCCGTGCCCGCCATTAACCATCTTTCGGGATCTCGTTCGAGTTCTCAGGCAGCGTAACAGGTCTGCTTTCGACGCCCCGACCCAGCTCGGTTCACTTTCGGGGCTCTCGAATGCTTTCTCGCTCGCCGCCGCGGGTAGGAAATGGCTTCCCGTGCCCGCCGTTAACCATCTTTCGGGATCTCGTTCGATTTCTCAGGCAACGCCACAGGTGTGATTTTGGCGCCGGGGAATTCCAGCCTCTAGGATGGCCTCGCGACCACCCCGTCCCCTATAATGGGAGAAAACCCGTTATTAGAAATTGTTTATACGGGACGCTCCTTTTTTTCCCGGCCGGCGCGCCAACGACGGATAAAAGCCTCCGAAACGCCCGTAACGGCAGGCCGCCTCCCGTCGCCGTCGCCGACCGCTTTTTCTTTGGCCGTGCACCATAACAGGTCTGATTCAGTCGCCCGTATAAAGCAAAGTCAACATTCCGGGCTCTGAATTCATTTCTCGGGCAGGGCTACAGGTGTGTGTGGTTCGCCCGTGCCCGTCTTAAACCATCTTTCGGGATCTCGTTCGAGTTCTCAGGCAGCGTAACAGGTCTGCTTTCGACGCCCCGACCCAGCTCGGTTCACTTTCGGGGCTTTCGAATGCTTTCTCGCTCGCCGCCGCGGGTAGGAATTGGCTTCCCGTGCCCGCCGTTAACCATCTTTCGGGATCTCGTTCGATTTCTCAGGCAACGCCACAGGTGTGATTTTGGCGCCGGGGAATTCCAGCCTCTAGGATGGCCTCGCGACCACCCCGTCCCCTATAATGGGAGAAAACCCGTTATTAGAAATTGTTTATACGGGACGCTCCTTTTTTTCCCGGCCGGCGAGCCAACGACGGATAAAAGCCTCCGAAACGCCCGTAACGGCAGGCCGCCTCCCGTCGCCGTCGCCGACCGCTTTTTCATTGGCCGTGCACCATAACAGGTCTGATTCAGTCGCCCGTATAAAGCAAAGTCAACATTCCGGGCTCTGAATTCATTTCTCGGGCAGGGCTACAGGTGTGTGTGGTTCGCCCGTGCCCGTCTTAAACCATCTTTCGGGATCTCGTTCGAGTTCTCAGGCAGCGTAACAGGTCTGCTTTCGACGCCCCGACCCAGCTCGGTTCACTTTCGGGGCTTTCGAATGCTTTCTCGCTCGCCGCCGCGGGTAGGAATTGGCTTCCCGTGCCCGCCGTTAACCATCTTTCGGGATCTCGTTCGATTTCTCAGGCAACGCCACAGGTGTGATTTTGGCGCCGGGGAATTCCAGCCTCTAGGATGGCCTCGCGACCACCCCGTCCCCTATAATGGGAGAAAACCCGTTATTAGAAATTGTTTATACGGGACGCTCCTTTTTTTCCCGGCCGGCGAGCCAACGACGGATAAAAGCCTCCGAAACGCCCGTAACGGCAGGCCGCCTCCCGTCGCCGTCGCCGACCGCTTTTTCATTGGCCGTGCACCATAACAGGTCTGATTCAGTCGCCCGTATAAAGCAAAGTCAACATTCCGGGCTCTGAATTCATTTCTCGGGCAGGGCTACAGGTGTGTGTGGTTCGCCCGTGCCCGTCTTAAACCATCTTTCGGGATCTCGTTCGAGTTCTCAGGCAGCGTAACAGGTCTGCTTTCGACGCCCCGACCCAGCTCGGTTCACTTTCGGGGCTTTCGAATGCTTTCTCGCTCGCCGCCGCGGGTAGGAATTGGCTTCCCGTGCCCGCCGTTAACCATCTTTCGGGATCTCGTTCGATTTCTCAGGCAACGCCACAGGTGTGATTTTGGCGCCGGGGAATTCCAGCCTCTAGGATGGCCTCGCGACCACCCCGTCCCCTATAATGGGAGAAAACCCGTTATTAGAAATTGTTTATACGGGACGCTTCCTTTTTTCCCGGCCGGCGCCTGGACGGCGGATATATTGCTTCTAATCGCCCGTAAGCGCCGGCTTCTTCCTCGCGCTCCCTGCGGACCGCATTTTCTTTTCCCGCGGACCACCACAGGTCTGATTCAGTCGCCCGTACAAAGCAACGTCAACTGTGCGGGCTCCGAATTCATTTCTCAGGCAGGGCAACATGTGTGGGTTGGCTTCCCGTGCCCGCCATCACCATCTTTCGGGGATGTCTTTCGATTTCTCAGGCAACGCCACAGGTGTGAATCTGTGCGCCGGGGAATTTCAGCCTCTAGGGTGGCCTCGCGGCCACCCCGTCCCCTATAATGGGAGAAAACCCGTCTTTAGACACGGTCCTACGGGTCGCTTTTGCTTTTCCCGGCCGGCGCCTCGACGGCCGGAGAACAGCTCAAAATCGCCCGTAAGCGCCGGCAGCCACCTGTCTTCGGACCGCTTTCAGTTTTGTCGCGGACCATCACAGGTCTGTTTTCACTTCCCGTCACACGTTTTCTTCCAAGCTCGTGCCAAATAGCCCTAAATCTCAGGGCAATTTTTTTAATTTCAAATAGCTTTGAGGAGTTGGTCAGGCTCCTGGACGAGCGGCGTGGGTGGCGCCGCTCTTCGGACTTTGCGTCCGTGAATATTTCTCCACTGCCCGGCCCGGGACGTCCGCGAACTTGCCGCGAAGCGAGCTGCCGCTCCCGACAACCGAGGAGAGCTCCCGTGCACGAAATTTTTACAAGTCCGAAGCACGGGAAGCCACTTCCAAGGCTCCCGGTCGATCGACAGGCTGCCGCCGCGGGCGGTTCGCTTCGCAACTCCCGGGCGGGCCTCAACTTCATCCGTGTTTCAATAATTCATGCCAGATAGCCCTAAATCTGAGGGCGAGTTTTCATTTCACTTATTTTTAAGGAGTTGGTCAGGCTCCTGGGCGAGCGGCGTGGGTGGCGCCGCTCTTCGGACATTGCGTCCGTGAATATTTTTCCACTGCCCGGCCCGGGACGTGCGCGAACTTGCCGCGAAGCGAGCTGCCGCTCCCGACAACCGAGGAGAGCTCCCGTGCAGGAAATTTTTACAAGTCCGAAGCACGGGAAGCCACTTCCAGGGCTCCCGGTCGATCGACAGGTCGCCGCCGCGGGCGCTTCGCTTCGCAACTCCCGGGCGGGCCTCAACTTCATCTGTGTTTCAATAATTCATGCCAGATAGCCCTAAATCTGAGGGCGAGTTTTCATTTCATTTCTTTTTTAAGGAGTTGGTCAGGCTCCTGGGCGAGCGGCGTGGGTGGCGCCGCTCTTCGGACATTGCGTCCGTGAATATTTTTCCACTGCCCGGCCCGGGACGTGCGCGAACTTGCCGCGAAGCGAGCTGCCGCTCCCGACAACCGAGGAGAGCTCCCGTGCAGGAAATTTTTACAAGTCCGAAGCACGGGAAGCCACTTCCAAGGCTCCCGGTCGATAGACAGGCCGCCTCCGCGGGCGGTTCGCTTCGCAACTCCCGTGCGGGCCTTAATTTCATCCGTGTTTCTAAATTCCATGTCAGATAGCCCTAAATCTGAGGGCGAGTTTTCATTTCACTTCTTTTTAAGGAGTTGGTCAGGCTCCTGGGAGAGCGGCGTGGGTGGCGCCGCTCTCGGACATTGCGTCCGTGAATATTTTTCCACTGCCCGGCCCGGGACGTCCGCGAACTTGCCGCGAAGGCGAGCTGCCGCTCCCGACAACCGAGGAGAGCTCCCGTGCCTCCAAGGACATTGAAATTTTTACAAGTCCGAAGCACGGGAAGCCACTTCCAAGGCTCCCGGTCGATCGACAGGCCGCTGCCGCGGGCGGTTCGCTTCGCAACTCCCGTGCGGGCCTTAATTTCATCCGTGTTTCTAAATTCCATGTCAGATAGCCCTAACTCTGAGGGCGAGTTTTCATTTCACTTCCGTTTTAAGGAGTTGGTCAGGCTCCTGGGCGAGCGGCGTGGGTGGCGCCGCTCTTCGGACATTGCGTCCGTGAATATTTCTCCACTGCCCGGCCCGGGACGTCCGCGAACTTGCCGCGAGGCGAGCTGTCGCTCCCGACAACCGAGGAGAGCTCCCGTGCCTCCAGGACATTGAAATTTTTACAAGTCCGAAGCACGGGAAGCCACTTCCAAGGCTCCCGGTCGATCGACAGGCCGCTGCCGCGGGCGGTTCGCTTCGCAACTCCCGTGCGGGCCTTAATTTCATCCGTGTTTCTAAATTCCATGTCAGATAGCCCTAACTCTGAGGGCGAGTTTTCATTTCACTTCTGTTTTAAGGAGTTGGTCAGGCTCCTGGGCGAGCGGCGTGGGTGGCGCCGCTCTTCGGACATTGCGTCCGTGAATATTTCTCCACTGCCCGGCCCGGGACGTGCGCGAACTTGCCGCGAAGCGAGCTGCCGCTCCCGACAACCGAGGAGAGCTCCCGTGCCTCCAGGACATTGAAATTTTTACAAGTCCGAAGCACGGGAAGCCACTTCCAAGGCTCCCGGTCGATCGACAGGCCGCCGCCGCGGGTGGTTCGCTTCGCAACTCCCGTGCGGGCCTTAATTTCATCCGTGTTTCTAAATTCCATGTCAGATAGCCCTAACTCTGAGGGCGAGTTTTCATTTCACTTCTGTTTTAAGGAGTTGGTCAGGCTCCCTGGGCGAGCGGCGTGTGGTGGACGCCGCTCTATCGGACATGCGTCTCGGTGAATATTTCTCCACTGCCCGCCCGGGACGTCGCGAACTTGCCGCGAGGCGAGC
>JAHLJT010007850.1:0-26966 GCA_031308135.1 Acheta domesticus
AGTTCACAGACTTGCAGATTACAAAAAAAAAAGAATTGTACGAATAATAAGCAAATCCAACCCACGCGATTCTTGTAAGTCACTCTTTATTAATCTAGGAATTTTTTACCATTACCTTGTCTCCTGATTTACGAATCAGTTTTTTTGTCAAAAATGACTTACTTAAGGACGGGAATATATTTTCAGCAAACGCCGATGTCTATAAGTATAACACACGACGTAGTAATCATATTCACAAGGAGGCAGTATCAACAGCTCACTACAAAAAATTCACATACAATTCATGTACATTACTCTACAATACTTTGCCAGAAAGACATTAAACGATTAAATTCGATAGAAAAGTTTAAGTCCCAAGTAAAATCTTTTCTGCTGCATAACTGTTTCTATACAATTCGAGACTATACCGAGCATCAAAAAGTAAAGTAGCATTAATTTAACAATGATAGTTAATGTAATTATTTATCATTTGGACTGTATAATTCTAAAGAATCTGTAACAAGTATTGTACCACAGTTTCTGGTTGATGGCCCCCATCTCGATCAGGTTTTTCGTCAGTTTCCCTGATCCTTGAGCAAATGCTGAGATGGTCCCTTGTTTTGCATCTGGACATAAATGTAACTTCATTATTTGTGCACGTCTTCTGAATTTCAGTGGGAAATATAGTTATTCAAATTATCGTTTTTCATATTATCGCGGGAAAAAGTATTATTCTTTCATGAAGAAACATGAGGGTTCAGGGCAGGAATTTATAGCTAATTTACCTTGAAAATATTTTAATATAGGAGCGAATATTTTGTCAACAAAACTCGAAAAAACCCTCTCTTTTCTGTATTCAAAATTCGACTAGAATATGGTTTAGGATAGAGACTCCAAATTATGAAAACGTGCACAAAATTCACTTCTCCCCATATCTCGTCACCCGCAGTTTTTAACTGTTTTTACATAAAAATAAATACTAGGGCCCTGTAATAAGAGTTTTTCTGCCGAAAATCCGTTGTTTTTTTGGCGCAGCATTACATAACGTACGTACGTATAGTATACGGGGAAGTAAAATATTTTGAATACTAAAAAGTATCGGATTATTTTCTGCGTTCTTAAGTGCCTAAGAAAGCAATTCCGACCAAAAAAAAAACAAAATAATATTTTAGTACTACATACCATTTTGTTACCATTAGAAAACAGTTTAGTAGGCTTAGACCACACTTCGGTACATGGGAAAGTTGCTCAATCGATGTATGCGTATTGAGTATCGTAACGAACCGACACTTTGAGTTTAATATCAAACGGTGTATTATATACAATACGAAGTTGCAGCTTGGCGTCGATGTGTATACTTCCAGACACCGCCAACATTTAAATCGTGCGTTTGGACTGCGATCGTTGGGAGTTGTCGAGTGACTTGAGCTATTCTTTCTATAATTTTTAATTTAGTTGCTTTTTTAAAATTAATTTACGCAGTATTGTAGGTATAATAAATATCGCATTTGTCAGGAACAAGTAGAAACCTTTGATCATGTTGTCTCAGCTTGTCCAATTCTAGTAAAAACAGAATACTTAAAAGACACAACAAGTTATGCAGTTACTTCCACTGGCAGATATGCACCGCTCTAAAAGTTCCAAACACATGCCCCAAGTCATCAAAGCCGGTGACGTCTGATGGACTGAGTACGATATTGTACGACCAACAAATTCAAACTGATCGCACGATAGCGGCAAACAAACCGGATATAGTTATCCGGATTTGGAGAAAAAATCGTGTCTACTTGTCGGCGTTTGCTGTGCTTAGTCTCGGAGCTCTGTCATTTGTTCCACAAAATTTGTGTAAGAATTTGGCTAAACTCCCAGGTAATTCAAAAGACTGGAAGTGCATGAAATTGCATTATTTGTAACAGCGCACATTTTGCGCAAGTATTGTAGACACTGATAGTCCTGGATCTACTCCTTAGGAAGCTGGTTGCAACCCGGAGTAGACTTTATAATCAACGGACTCATAACATCTCCAGCCGTGAATGAGAATAATAATAATAATAATAATAATAATAATAATAATAATAATAATAATAATAAAGTACGGTATGTTAAAATAAATGTTTCCAAACTGTATGTAGCATGTAGGGGTCGGTCAAAAATGGGCACATTTTGCCAAAGCACAAGTGGTAGGAAACTTCATAGAACGAAGTTACACAATTGTGACATTTTATCCTGAAGAGTGGGCGATTTGTCATGCAATGATGTTGCACGAATCTATTACTGCACCTGAACGCAGCTTGCTTAACATCCTTGCATCAAGAGTTGCCTAACACTCAGGGGCAAAATGAAAGCGAGTCGCTTTCAAATAATGTTACGTTTGACATGTTCATTGGAAAGTGAAAGCCGAACTAATCTTCGACGCCGAACGTGTTCTACAAGTTTACAACATTTATGCCGAGAGACCCTAAGATAACAAATATTACAAACGGAAAGTGAAGTCGCGTCATTTAGGCATTCTAAAACAAAAAGAAAATTTAAAAAAAGAAGATATTTCAGATATGCAGTTTATTTTTTTGAAACAGTGCGAACATTTAGTATTAGAGTTCATTTTGTTACAAATATCTTATTTTGAAAAGTTACAAACTGAACGGAGCTAATTACTAAGTGAATACTTCTTTTAAAAACTGTGATGCAACAACAGAACATATACTCTCACATTATTTGTAACGGTTACGCAACACTATTCTATTTCAAGAACCTGCAAAAGGTTTCCAACCAGCAAAAATTTTATCTCCACGCCGAGATTCGAACACAAGACCTTCGAGTCAACACGCCAAGCACGTTATCGCTATATCACCACTCGCACAAGTATACTCAGCTCTCCCGAAGCATAAAAAGCTAGAGGTTCCTCGAATTATTTCTAACGTATGTAATTTTTGAAAGTGCAGTTATATGAAAATGAGACTTGCGCCAGTTTTTAAGGTTCTTTTCACGAAAAAAAAAATTGAGCCTTTTTTCCCAGAAAAAAATTGCATTAACATCATGAAGAATTTACTTGAAAATTACACTTCTTTTTTCAAAAATTTATTCGTAATCTTCATTAAATATCTGTTGCTTTTTGCATTGAGTGGGGCCACATCGATTAGGGAGTATTCAATCTGGAAAAAATTGTACGAATAATTTAGGCGTTAGTATTGTACACTGACGGCTGAAGGACGGACGGATGGACCTTTTGAAAGAAAAAAAAAAGGCTTTTTTCTCTATCAAGGGCTCGTAAAATCTGACTACATAACGTTAGAGTGAGTAATTTAGAAAAGATCAGAACAGGATTTAACCCATTTTTTTCGGTATAACGGCCCAGCTTTACGAGATTTTCTGTCGAAAATCGCCGTTTTTTCCCGCAGCATAACAAAATTTTCTCTACACGACGTATATTACTCCATATATATGAATGTATACGAGAAAGTAAAAAATAAAGAAAAAATTGGAGCAGATTTGAAAAGTAATAGTTTAAAAATTGCCTACGTTTCGCGCACATGAAGTAGGAAAGAGATTTATCAAAACTACTCGTATTGTATATGGCCTTATTTTAAAATGTCTTTGAAGAGATGTCATTAAGGGAAAAAATTCTATCTTCAATACTGTCGTTTGTAGAAAGTCGCCTAAAAAATTGGTAATTTTCAAAATTTTCAAAAATTCAAATATTTTAAAAAATTGCGACCTGCGCCATTTTTAACCATTCTTTACGGCCACGGCGTAAAGCTTACGCTATCCGAGGACAAAATTTAATCGAAAAATTTGGAGTCATTTTTGAAGAAATTTTGGAAAGGTTTCGTAACTACGACCAAAAATCAAAATATCCGTTTCAATCTAGTAGAGCCTTGAGTCAGTCTAGATCGACTGGGGAATATTAATTTTGGAGAAAATCGTCCGAACAGTTTAGCCCAGACCTGCTCAACACGGAGGCTCCGCGAACCGACCCGAGCCTACTCCGGCTCGCGAGCCCAAAAATTCGCTCTCAGAGCTGCGTTGTGTCGAGCAAGAGATGGACTTCACTCAATGGTAGGGGAAATGGCTTCGGAAGGGGTGGGCAGGGCGCATGAACGCCCAACAGCTGTCGGTTCCGAAGAGCATGACACATGGGCATCGAGGATTTTCCTTCGCTTTCCGGCCTTCGCATGGGCAGTGTGGGCAAACACACACGAGAGCAGCGGTGCAGCAGAACAGACTTGTATTTGAGAGTGTGCGCAAACCAGACTCGTTCAATGGAAATTCACTCAACCAATGAAAATTTATTTTGGACCAAGATAATTGTACAAATGCATTTTATTTGCATTTCTATCATCATATCTGGCCAGAACAGTTAAAGATGAACAATGATTGAAAAACCAATGTAATTTCTATGTTTTTTGTCTACACACAAATTCATATTAAACCTGTGAATATTTCAGAAAATTATCCTGTGAAATATCAACGATTTTTTTTTTTTTTTTTTTTTTTTGCGCCCAATTCGTAACTTCCCCTCACTGGAATCTTCTCATCGGGTTTGCGATACACGAGGCGTATGTCAAAACCGTTCCGAAGGTCACTCCCACATACTTTGGTCAAAAGGCGCAGCCAGCGAGTACAGCTGAAGGAAGAAAGGAGATTTTCAGAGGAAGTATTTACTAAAAATAGGAACGAGCTGTGTCAACTTTTTCGTTACTAGGGTCTAACAATACGAGATTTTCTGTCAAAAAATCGTAATTTCAGTACAGCTGAAAGGAAGTACAGTTGAAGTACAGTCGAAGTACAGCTGAAGGAAGAAAGGAGATTTTCAGAGGAAGTATTTACTAAAATAGGAACGAGCTGTGTCAACTTTTTCGTTACTAGGGTCTAACAATACGAGATTTTCTGTCAAAAAATCGTAATTTCCTCCGCAGAATTACAATATTTTGTCATTATTACGTAATCGTAGTATGGCGAGAAAGTAAAAAGTAGTTATGTACATATATTGTGAAATGAGGTTAACAGAATAGTAAACTTCTGATTTCTTATTCTTAGCTTTCAAGTTTCACTTTGATGTTTGTCTTCACTATTTTATTTCTTTGGATTGTCTTCACTATTGTATATACTTTCCCCGCTTGCTTTAGCAACCTTCGGTTATCGGTACTTCACCTATCTAAATCACCGTAACCTCCACCTCGCACTTACTATTTGGAAACACACACACATGCACACAGGTACTTGTGATTCTTATTTATTGTGGAAAATTTAAGTTTCCTCAAAGATAGCAGAATCTTTTTCATTAACATTATAGTTTCCTTCATTTAAGTAATAACGAACACGTTTTAAAAGATAGTTTTAATAATTGGCACACAAA
Organism: Acheta domesticus; assembly: GCA_031308135.1. Taxonomy (NCBI): domain Eukaryota; kingdom Metazoa; phylum Arthropoda; class Insecta; order Orthoptera; family Gryllidae; genus Acheta; species Acheta domesticus. Next base: position 5,336 of record JAHLJT010007850.1, read on the forward strand.
TACTTAGAGTCAGTATTCTATCCCTTTCGGGCAACTTTACCCCACGAATAATTCCATTCACTGATATTTAGAATCAATTTGAATTTCCGAACTTCACAATTTGCATTGCAGCATTTCGAATACGGATTAAGTATGGAATGGCACAATATAATAGGAAGAGTTAACAATATCCTAAGACACGTTAAGATTATATAATGATTAAAAGGCTTTCTTGTAGAGATTGCTTTTAAAAATGTACTCCGACAAAATTGAAATAAAGGATTAAAAAGGAAGAGGTTGCAGTAATTACTAGAAGTAAAACAAATATATAACATAGATTATAAAACATGTTCTACATAATTAGTTTTACAATTCACAGGAATACAAATTAACATCACTTATTAATTAAACATACATAAAACCACAAATTAGTAAAATCTGACAAAGTTCTTTCGTCTTACTTTTCTTTTCTGGAAAATTCTTCAGTGAATTAAGTTCCTTTCATAATCCACAATCGATATTTTTTAGATTTTATAAGAATTATTTGATAGAATGAACGAATGATGTGCAATGCCCGGCAGATTGAACACAAATATTGTAAAAACAGAACGGAAGGTTAAAAAATGCTTTATTCCCAGAGTACAACACAACTTTGTTTCCAAACTTCCATTCGTCTACACAAAATATTAACGAAAATAAATACATCAAATATATTCTCTGTCATTTAGATATTAACATGTTTCGGCGTTAAATCTTTGATTAGGCACAGTGAGCTCAATATACCAACCATGAACCACTCATTTTTTCGGGTCGAGATAGGAATGGCTACACAGAAGGACGATAGCTAATTCCTCTAAAACGAAAATTACCAAAAATACATGAAACTACATAAATATATTTACTTCTCGATAACTCGAAATACGAATTACAATGCGAATATGCAGAGTGTCTTAATTGATCCAGTGAAATGCTACGGCGAGCTCTCTCACTTCTCATTTTAGGTACTGTGCGTGCATATTTTTTATTGTATTATGGAAGACAGCTTTTCATCGGTCGAGTTCCCTTCTCGTCGATACCCAGGTCCGCTCGTGGTGTGGTCCGCACGTGGCGGAAGCCCGCCATCCAGGTCATGGGTTTCACGTACCTGGGGAGGGGGCGGCCGCGATCGGAGAGCGCACGCACAAACACACTGAGCTGGGGCTGGGGCTGGGGCCTACACGTGGTGCACGGGCGCCGTCGAGCGCGGCGCCGCCGCCACCACGACGCGCAGGCGTGCGGGCGGCGCGGCGGCGGGCGGCGGCGCCGGCGACGCCGACGCCTGCTGCGCCGCCGGCGACGACGGCAGGTAATGCACCAGGCACGACACGCCCACCAGGAACAGGAAGAAGACGAACACCAGGTCGAACATGAGCAGCGAGTTGAGCGTCAGTAGCTGCATGTCCGCCACGCGCCGTGCCGCGCCCAGAGACCCTTCGCGCGCGGCCGCCCTGGGCTGCAGCCGGGCGGGCGAGGAGCTGCTTCGGCGCGGGCCGCAGACGGAGCTGATCGACGCTCCTGAGCGAACACCTCGCTCACGTGTTCATCTCCCGCCCACCGTATTATGGTCACCACAGAGGCTGTAAGATCGCCGACGCCTTTGAAGAGCCTAGACGCGTTGTTGCTACTAGGTTCTTGTCAGCAACAGTCGAGAGAGTTCTCGATTAGGAAGCAAGTTGTACACGTTTTAGCTTTGTTTAGATGGAGTGCACAATCTTGTTTCAAACAGCCGCCCGAAGAAGCGTATTACATTCCAAACTCCCAAATTCAAGAATGATTTGTCACCACCACTTCTTTACATTTTTAGGCCACCAGATTGACGGTGCTGTAGACAAAACATTGTCACACTGTCTTTTGCACCAGAATACCACCGCAGTACCGTGTAGAGTATTATAGCCGTGCGTTATAAGGCAGCAAATCCCAAGCGCCAGAGTTGCAAGTCTAAGCTTCTACTGTACCATCCTTAAATGTTCTTAGAAATCATAAATTCACTGTCCAATCTTCTAAAAAATGTGTTGTCACAGCAGTAAAATCGTCTCAGAATGGTGTGTTTAGTATTGTCAACGCCGCACCGCAACATCCAATCACTGACGAGAGCGCTCCGCCTGTCCCAGAGTGTGGCTGCAGACGCGCGGGGGCGCGAGTCGACGCCGCGGCCTCACTGACGTGTGAAGCTGCCCGCGGGCGCACGCTGGCGCTGGAGGCGATCAACAAGTGGCCGCAGGAAGAGGGCGCGAGGGCGTGAGTGGGCGGGGCGGGCGCGGGCGAGGGCGCGGGCGGCCGCGGGGGGCGGCGGAGGCCGGCCCCGAGGTGCGCACCGCATGACGTAAGCAGAGGCGGTAGCGTCAGAATCGCGCGGTTGCGGCGGCGGCGGCGTAGCGGGCGACGTCCGCGCGGCGCGGGCGTGGGCGGATCGCGGAGCGACGGGGCCGCACCGACACGGGCCGAGCGGCGCGGGCGACTGGCGGAGGCGGCGGCGGCGGCGGTGGAGGCGGCAGCCGCGCCCGCGCGCGCGCTCCGAAGCGATCGATCGCGGGAGGCGGAGGCGGAGGTGTGTGCGCGCGCGCCGTTCCGCGCGCGCGCCCGCGCTCTGAGTGGGCGGCCGGCATTCGGCGAACGGATCGGCGGCGGCGGTGGTGGGCGAAAGGGCGCGGGGGCGACGGCGAGGGCTGGGACGGGAACGGGGGCGGGGGCGGGACGCGTGGCCGTCACCGCCCGCGCGCGCCGTCCGTCCCTCACTCACTCGCTGCGGCGACGCCCACGCGATCCCGCCGACCCCCGACCCGCCCACGCGCGGGAGGCAGCGGCGCTGGGCGCGCAGGTCCGGACAAATAAGAAGTCTCAATAAAAAAGCCTTGAGCAATTTAATGCGGCGTGCTCGAACGCATGGAAAATCTAATAAGAATACGGATATAGCGAAATTGAAGGCCTTATTACAAACAAATCAATTTCGTGGATTGTTCGAAGTTTTTTCTATAAATCTGGGTATCCTTATTCCATTACGAATACAAATCCTCTCTTGTACAAATTTAGATGCAATACTTACATCCAGTCTGCTCGCTCCTCAGCAAGACAGTATTTACTCATATCGATATCCGAATAATGAAACGAAAGATTCATCAGATAAAATCTGTAGAGAAATCAATGGGATTGATTTAAGGGATTTATTTAAATGTAATTTCTAAAATAAAGCAACTACTTAGCACTTAAAGCACCATTTTAAGTAATTTCATATATCCAAAATTCAACCAATAATATGAGTTACATTCTTTCACATGACACCCACAACAAAACAACTGCAGCCAAATGACGTGATAAAGTGAGTATAATATCCATGACAGGCTTCACCAACGGAAGAAAAAATATTATTTTTAGAACGCTGAGATTCAAAATGTTCATTAAAGGCTTGCTTTGCAATTAAGGCCTTCGCATCGTCTATTGAACCAGCACCAAAGGGCCCCCGCTGGGCCTGCATAGGACACCAAAGGGGAGAAAATTAAAACGCGCTGCACGTCCCCACGGACGCAGAACAACGATCCGCTGGCATGAATAATGATCTCCTGCGGAGAGCGGCGGCGTAACTGGACTGTGTGAAACCGTCGTTCCTACTTTAAGGTAATTAGAAAATGAGGCAATTTCCATGCAAAATTTGTCTCTTCACTCGCGTTGTTTCTCCTGGTCAAATAAATGCTGTCGTATGCGGCAACGGAAAAGTAATCTACCGTGATTCGGCGCGCTGGACGTCGCATAACGAAGCTGAGAAGCGACTGTCAAAAATCATATCTCTGTATTTTTTTCAGTTCACGGCCGTACTAGACAATTCGAGATAATAAAAATACCACGCATCAATTAAAAACATTATAAATAACGAGATACAGTCGACTCTGGTTATAGTGAACTTGGATATAGTGAATTCTAGGTTACAGCGAACCAAAGTCACTGGTCTCATTTCACTTACTTTACAAATAAGATTCAGTTATAGTGAACTCTGGACTTCGGCTGTACTGAACATAAGAAATATATCCGGGAAATTATTTCCTTCCTGGGAAAAGAAATCGCCTCAGTGCCACAATTCCAACACTAGGCAGGTTGGTAAAACTATCGTTGGCCAAAGGTTATGAAGGTATAATCTAAGAAGTCTCCCCTTAGGTGAAGGTAGCGGACCCATAATATTTCATTCAAGGATCAGTTTCATTAGCCGCTTGCGCCATGCCGCTACCAAAATCATCTCGTGTGTTACAACAATAAGGCGAGTTAAAGGGCCTTCGAAGAGTGTGGCGACGCAGCGTTCAAACAGTGCAAGAGACAGTGAACGGTATCAACACTGCGATACTTATGAGACACTGGACAATGCAGAATCAAGTATGGAGAGAGCACGAACTTTGGAGAAGGATCCAAAGAAATTACTAATGAAAAATGTAGAAAGCAAACAATTGCAAATAATGTATTTTTAAGGTCAAATAAAGATATTGACATTTTCAGTTGGTGCCATTAATGTTTTTTGCTGTATCACTATATTAATCAAATTAATAATCGTGGAGAAATTCTATTTAATTTTCGGATTTAGTGAACCTCTGATATATAGTGAACCAAAAATGTTAGTCCCCAGAGTTCACTAGAACCGGAGTCAACTGTATTAGTGTTTTAAAATATTTAATGATTTTTAATTTACCCTAGTGGCATGTGGCAGCAAAATCTTATCTATTGCGACACATTAAAACACTAATAGAAACACTGGTTTCTTTCTTTGCGACGGCACATCAACCCAGTTCGACCCTCGGCCTGACATCCGAGTACTTACAGTAGTACAATCAGTTCAGTAGTTCAGACTAAACTAAGCTGTCAATATTTTCTGACTCTTGGAAGGTAGACCAATCATCAACAATAAAAACGTTTCTCACCGAGGCATATTTTTTTCTTTTCTTTCTTCCTAACATATGCTTCTTTTCTTTCTTCATAACATATGCTAACATACGAGCCATTCCACGTCAAATCGCACAAGAGTTGACACGACATTTTTTAAAATGTGTGATATTTTTTTTCTTAAGTCTGGACATCAAAAAAAGAGACACGTATTTTTTTATTTGCCTGAAAATTGATTATTTATGTAGTTATGGCTACATTAAATTTTGGAATTTACAGGTACTTCACAAAATAAGATCAATTATCTCTCCGAATGTACTAAATATAAAAATTTCTGGTTTGTGTCATTTAATACTTTGAAATGTGTATTTTATTCCTCTGTAAATAAATTTTTCAAAAAATATTTTTTTCATGTTAAAAAAATGTATTTGTTTCAAAAAGAGTAAAGTTTCTATATAAACTCCATGAGATAAAAATTTGAAAAAAATATAGGCTTGTTCCTTGTTCAATTTTCTATAAAATACAACAAGAAAAAAAGTGGGCACTCCACACATACAGTTCTAAGAAATAAATTGTAAGTATGAGGGCGCGCTCTGCCTACCCATGCACTAACGAATTGTGTTCGGCCAGTCTTTGATGCAAGTGCTGAAGAACTCAAAAAAGAATGACCGTCCTGCCTGATAAGGGTTTCGAAAGTTATTAGTATTTCAGATGTTCCCTCTGCCCCCAGAATGTATGACATTGTGTCATACATATTTTTGTGGGTGACTTGTGGGTCACCTATGTTCTTATGAGTGAGAGCGAAACGAATTGAAATACGAGCCATTCAACGTCAAATCTCACTCGAATTGGCACAACTATTTAAAAAAATAAATGACACGAATATATGGCATTCATTCTGGACATCAAAAAAAGACGCACGTGTTTCTTTATTTACCTGAAAATTGATTATTTGTGTAGTTTTGCCTATATTAAATTTTGAAATTTACGCGTACTTTGCAAAATATGATTAATTGACGCTCTGAATGTACTTGACATTAAAATTACTGGTTTGTTTCGTTTAATTATTTGATATGTGTATTTTATTCATCCGTAAATTACTTTCTCAAAAAATAAATATTTCATTAAAAAGTTGTAATTATTTTTAAAAAACGAAAATTTCTTTATGAACTCTCTCAGATTAAAATTCGAAAATATAGGCATATTTCTTGTTCAATTTTCTACAAAACATAACAAGAAAAAAGTAGGCACTCAACACTACTTACTATAGATAAAAAAATCTATTGTAATTATGGTATTCGGGCGCGTGGTTCCTGCCCCTGCACTAACGAATTGTGTTCGATCAGTCTGGATAGTAATGCCGATGAACAATAAAAAGAATGGCCCTCTGCCTGATTTGTGTTTCAAGAAATATTAGTAAATCATGTGTTCACTCTTTCCCCAGAAGGGATGGGTGACAGCAAAACGAATGCTTTTCCTCGTGTCAGCGAAACGAATTTTGCTGCGAGTCCCTTTGCATCCTAGGCACGGGGTGCCCTCCTGATCTTGCTTGTGAAGTACAATCGACCACTTGTCAAGGGATATGGTAAAACTTTCTCAACATTAGTCGCAATACGCAATACTTATGAAGACAAAAGTGCTAGTATTTGTTCTGTGAATAGTGTGTACACTGTGCAACATGAGCGGCGATCAGCGTATGAGATAGATGTTTCAATCCATTTAAACTTTCTGATCACGATTTTTAAAAAAGAAAATCACCAAGACCAACCACGATTTGCTGGTGAATTTACAGGAGTCATTAGATTGGCGAATTTGTGATTCATTTCGGAAGAAAGGGAATCGGCTTCCAAAACGGCCTTTTCTTAATGAAGATACCATCGAGAACAGTGGCTCCCGTGGCATTAACGAAAGTAGCGGAACGTCCAGTGAAAAGAGTGAAAATCAAGGAAGTGACAATTTATGCCCTTCAGATAGTTCGTCAAGTGTCTGCGAAATGAATAAAGAGAAGACAAACATGAGTTAGGAGCAATTGCAATAGGAGAAACCCCCGCCACGAAAAGAAAATTGGAACAAAATGGCATCCCCATGAGAAATTTTAGAAAGTACAAAGTGCCAACAGAGATATATATTTTCACATTGAAGATACTTCGACATCCATCGAAAATTCAGACAAAGATACTATTTAGTAACTTATCGATTACTTTCACTCAACAGATGACATGACGTTGAAAATTTAAATTTTGACAATTTTTGAAAGTTGGACATACAATAAAATTAAACGACTTTTTGCAGCAACTGAACGCATGATAAAAGTGTCTAAAAGTTGGCTGAAGAAAATGGAATTTTGTCAAGAACTGAAGTAAATTCGGTAGGGCATTAAAACTGTGCATTGTGACGAAAGTTCAGGAATTCTATGGTACGCGAGTACTTGTATATAAAGTGAGTTGTGAGGGACCAGAAAATTTCAAAATGTCTGTCAAAACCTGAATCAGGAATCCGTCATTTAATTATTTATAAATATATTAATATTTATGTGTATATTAATACACACAAATGTTTTTATTTATAAATTCAATCATGAAGTTTCACCACCTCAAGAAATATTTAATTACTGCTTCATCCAAAGAAACCGACGACAAAGTAACCCAAAAAACGTGCCTATTGCAGCAATCTATTACACACTGGTTCGTAAAATATTAATATCTTTTAAAGTTACTGAGATCGCACTTTGATTTTATCAGTACTTATTATCAATACTCTAGTGCGTTTATAAATATTTTTTAAAAATTTTTAGCTCATCGAGTTTACAAAACTATTCAATTTTCAAAATTTCAGTTTTTTAAAAAAAATTGAAAATTCAAAAAATTAAATATTTTGCAAAACCTTAAAAATTAAACATGTTTTTAAGTTTCGAATGGAATTTGAACGGAATTTCTATAATTGGTGTATTCAAATGTATGATATTTTTAAGTTAGTGATGCGCGTCATTTTTAGCAAATTTCATTATACAATATTTCCGAAAATAATAAAGTTAGAAAAAAATAAAAATACACGTGTTCACTTATTTGATCCATATAACAAATACAAAAAATTAGAAAATAAATAAAAATATGAAGGTAAAATTTTGGTCTTTTTTGTGCGATTTGACGTGGAATTGCTCTTACGCGTATTTTCCTGTATTTGTTTTTTTAAGTCTTATTTACTTTCTTTCAGTTTCTAGAAGAAAACTCTAGAAGAAAGGTGCTAGGGGACATTCTCGCACTAGTTACTTTTATAATTTCTTTGGTGTGGGCTAGCTCTTCGTCTGGCCCTATCCTTTTCGTAGATGTCATCTATCACCGCTTCTTTTCTCGACATTTTCTCAATTTTTCAGTTTTCTAATGGTAGAAACGAAATTGACCTTACGAATATACATGCACTTTAATATCCAATTAAAATTAACAATATTTCATTTTCTCTATAAATTTTTCTTGATAAAATCAGAAGAGGCATGTTTGAAACGAAAAGACATACAATTTTTGTGCAAACATAATATAATTCGGCGTTTTTTCGCGAGAGAAATAATTGAAGTAAATATTCACCTTAGTGAAACACAATATGTCTTGTTGTATTTCTTCTGCCTGGTTTACAAAATAAGTTATCAAGAAATATACTAAATTTGCACAAATATTTTATCTTTATAAAAAAAATCAAACTGTGACAAGGCCTTTCGAATCAATGAACGCTCACAAATAGATTCTATGAAATGATTAAATGTTTTATAGATAAGTCTCTATTTTAAAGAAATATGCAAAAATTCTATAAATACAGAAATACGCAGCAACAGGAAAAATCGGACAAATATGCACTAACATATTAATCCATACAGCATATTCTAATCAAATGTCAAGAAATTTCACTTAGCTATGCATTGATTCAACGGACAAAAAATACGCAAAATCATAGAAAATCGCTCCTTACTCATCACGTAGTGATTCCAAGGTTTCTTCAAATTTCGTGTGTGGAGTGATTTCGTTGACGTGTGAACGACATGCAGGTGGCACGTCGCACACTCCCGCGAGCCTACTTCGTGAATCGAACCCTACAGCACAAGCAAAATGTAAGCATTTTTTATATTCTCATATTTCACCGACATTTCTAGTTTTATTTTTTTAATTATTTTATATTATTATTATTATTATTATTATTATTTTAATTTAGTGTTCATTCTTCTAAAAAATTGGCATTTGTACTGTTGCAGGTCTTAAAATATTCTGAAGAATTCTGAGCATTTCTCAATCTGACGTCGCTTGAGAGTGTGGTGGCGTTACCTGCGATACCTTTCACCGTATAGTGTGCAGGAACGTAAGTCAACGCAGAGTTACATACCATTTATCCAGTTACCGTGATTTCGAAGATGAAAACTAAAAATTTTGCTCTCTTTCTGTCAAGATTTCCTATCACAAATGTTAAAAGTGTGACAGTCAATGCCTGAGTTTTCTCTATCTTGAAATAAAAACAATTATTATATTATTTTGTTTTGATGTTGTCTAGAATAAGAAAAATCTTTAAAAAACGAAAGCAATCTCCAAATGCATTTAATGTCAATGCTATTGAAATAAATGCAGAATTGTTCTCACATTGCGGCGGGTTAAGTGTTAACATTAAATTTTTACGTATGTTGATTGTTTTACATCATTTGGGGAATTTCACTGTTTAATTTTTATACAGAAACAATTTTTTTTAATGCTTTGTTGTTTTTGGTCCTGCTTATGCTGGCTGAACTCTTTTAGAAATCTCCAAAAAGCCATGGGCAGTCCGAACTCTGCCATGCGCGCTGAATCGTTATAAAAAAATGTGCGCGCGGTGCATGGTTAAAATCTATTATTATCTCCACACAATATTACGAATATTCTTCATTTCAAATACAAGTGATCAATTTTCTAATTTCTTCAGAATTGATATATTCGCCTTCTTCGCGAAAGGGAATTATGACTGATTTGTGAATAACATTGCCAAGAAAAATGTAGAATGTTGTAATTTAGACGATCTTGTGGCAATGTAGAATGAATAAAATATATTCCTAGACGCGGAATCGAACCCAGCACGTCTCCAGTTCTGGAACAGCACTTTTGCACTGAGCTGTGTATTCGCTGTTCCGTTACTCTTCTTATAACAACACATTTTAAATTAACGAAACTTAAATGCAAGATTACATATACAAAAATTATTGTCAATTTAGCTTCATTGTTATTAATCATGGAAGCCTTATACCTCTATACTACTATAGTTAGCTTTCAATGAACTTTAAAATATTTTACATGCTCGCTAATCAAATAAATTTAATCTTCATAGTTCGGTCTAGAGAACGTAGTTTTCGAACCCACCGGTAGATCTCGTTGTCGGCGATCAGGGATGTCCATCGCCATCAAGCTCGCGGGCCAAGGCATTTTCGACGCCAAATTGTATGTTTCCACGAGGGTACATATGTGTTAGCGTAGCATTTGTACAAAGTATAGTGTACATAATGTAGTGAAGGTGTAGCTTGTAAGAGCCTTGTGCCAGGCCAGATCCGCATTAATAATAGTGAAGAACAAAATGCACTGTTTCCAACACTGGATTTCCTATTTGTGTCATTTTCCACGCAGACACCAATGTATCCAGCAATGACAACAAATGTGCATGATAGATAAGTTAGATAACGATAGATGCTAATTATAGGTTAGCACCCCATCCCCGAATTATATATAAAGACCCAAATTAAAATAAGTAAATGTTTATTTGGGATCGGGGCGTGAATGTAATGATCATCTCAGATTGAAATAAAAAAGATAACCTTCCCTGACATTTAACTTCATTGAAAGTACTCCCTTTCGACTGCACTGTAGCCCTTCTTGATGGGATGAGAAAATTTAATATGTATATGTTTAAAGTTATACGCGTACATTTGTTAATTAGAATATCATATAGGAATAGAATAAAAAAGATGTTACCATAGTTAATAAATGCTAATAGTTAATAAGTAAATAGAGATAATATAAATAAATATAAAATATTAAATAAAAATCATGTATAGTTAAAATGTCCAAACGCAGAAAACAAAAGAAAAGAAAGGAGAGCAAACGTTACCTTCTGTAATTGACAGCATTTCCACCTTGGTTGACAGCAGGTAAAACACAGCAAAGGGCCGGTCACTGCCATCGCTTTGTAAGGCATTAGATTTTCCTCTGACGTTAGAAGTAATTTTGCAGTTGGGGAGGGATGGAAGTATGCGGTGACAAGATTTCTAAAGAATTAAGAGTGGAATATTTTCGTTGAGAAAATCGCTGTCAGTCTCGCCATCAGATGAGTCCTCTTCGTGACTCGTTTGTGATTCTTCGGAAGATACAAGAAGAATCAATAATTTCGAAGCTTTCGGCTAGGGATGTGCCATTAACAGCTAAACTGTTAGTTCTTAACAGTTAACGTTTAGTAACTGTTACGAGAAATAACAGTTATTTCATTTATCCTGTTATTGGCTGTTATCGGTTGATATTCATAGTACTCCACTCTATTGGGCCAAACCCGAACTACTACAAGCTTTCACGGCAACCATTTTGTACGACAACAGTTTCACTTCTGCGAATGAATCGTGATTAACAAGTGTTGAAATTATAGATTCATTAATACATAATTCGTCATTATTACACATTATGTGTCACAATATTTTTATATTTTATGATATTACGTATAATACAATAAGAAGTTTGTCCTTGAAATTAAATCCGTCCAATATGTTAATGTTAACTTCTTTCTGTCCCATTACAGCTTATGTTAGATCCACTAATATTTCCCTAAGTGTGATAGAATACAATGAGTTACGGTCAAATAACTCGCATTATAATGTTTGATATTCAACAGTCATTACCACTTTAATTTCAGGTACGCAAAACAGTTTCTACATCTCGTTATTTTTGTCACTCGTCACTTCACTATCAACATGTTGTATATTCGAAAGAATATTTGCAATCTGATCACGAATCACTGTTATTATTATATTCTATACACATTTGCTACTCATCATATTAACTACTATTCTTCCTTGTCAGTTCATCGAGTCTCGTTCATAGCAGCTGTTTCTCTCTCTCTCTCTCTCTCTCTCTCTCTCTCTGCCTAAACGTGTGTGGGAAAGTAGTGCAGAAAACCGCTGTAAGGTAGCTGCACAAGTGTTACGGTGCTACCAACGTTATTGGTTTTGCGTGGTTTAACTCTTAGCAGTCGCCACAACTGATTTAACTCTTGGCAGACGGCTACGTTAGGTTGCTGATCATGGACGTGTTATTTTTCAACTGTTATTAATAACCGTTATTACGAGTCCACTGTTATTCCGATAACAGTTATTGACGAAAAAACTGTTAAGCCCATCTCTACTTCCGGCAACAACTGTTTCGTTTTACAACCTGTCTTGTCATACTTGATAGGAAAGGATCAGAAGAAAGAGGCATTTGAACACATCTACCACAATGTTCTGCCTGGAACTCTTCCGTGAAAATTCCTCTGTATTTTTTTGTCCTTGTTGCGCGCGTCTTGGGCTTCTTTGGACAATTGGCCGATTGGAAGCAGCGAACGAGCAATGACTTCTGAACCACGAATGAGCAATTTATGCACCGAAGTGGGCATGTAAAACCGTGTGTAGAGTTCAACATAATAACGTGCTTTCCATAGCGTATTGTTCAAATTTGCTACAGTTTACCTGGAAGCAACTTGAAATAACTTGCAAAATTACATAAAAGCGTTTTATAAATGATTCGGCCAATCTCTTTAACGCAGCAGAAACAGCATACTTTTCGAAGAAGTGACGAGCTGTATTTCCGTCATTGGTGCTTCCGTACCCTGGTTTTGAGTGATGGACGTATTAGACCTAAGTTGACCGAAATCCATTTTTTATTTCCTTCTTGCAGCTTTTCACACAATCCTTTTCTTCCGCACTACGCGCTTCCCACTTGATTGAAATTCTGAACGATACGAGCAAGCAACATTCAAAGAACCATATCCATACATGCAATATCGACAATCCAAATTTCATAGTTTCCTCCTCAACCTTTCTCTACAGTATTGCGTCTACATCATTGAATGTCTTCGAAGTTACGCCACAAAAATACCAACACTGGGTGATTTGGTAGATATTGATGCTTATAGACATTTGCGTGCAATCTATTACTGTGTGGAAAGGAACGAACAACTTAATTTCTTCCTTACACTATTTCCTTCACTATTGCTTCCGGGTCTTCGCGTAAATATTGAAGTCCTAGTGGCCCTCAGATTCTAGTCGAAGAAGGCGTGGAATTTTTTCAAATAGTAACTTCAGGCTTTGACTTTTTGTCCTCTGAAATAAATTGTAAGGGAAAAATTGCAGTGAAAAATACAGATACGTCAAACACATTGCTATCGGAGTAAGCCTGCTTATACTTGTAGTACAGAGCTACCATCACGACCCTATTTGCAAATGATGTTTATGTTACTCAGTTGCTCTTAAGATAAACCGCTGATAATATCTTTCTGTGTTAATAAAAGTCTACCAACGGTGTGGTTCAATAAACTCAATTGGGCCTCTGCTATACTTTCTGTGATTGAAATAGAGGCAGAGCACGGATAACATCTTTTTTTGGTAACAGCTACTTGTTTGTAGGAATGGTACAGCTTGCAATTGTGTTCAATGTTTGTGCCTCGTAACACTTGACACCGGCTTGTGGAGAGTTTACAATCCAGAAAAATGGAAAGCGCAGCAGCATCAGATTGTGTATTTTCTTTTGTTGCGTGAAATGCTCGAATGCACTTTGACGCTCTGGAGGGAGTTGTTAGAGTTGCTTCTTTGACCACGTTCGATGCGTGCAACTAACCCGAAGACCGTAAACTCATTTGAGTTGCATACGACGATCGGAGGAAGAAAACATTACATGAACTTCTTCTGTTTTCCTATGTTTCGAGCAACCACTTAATTCAATTAAGGGTACGGAAGGACAACCATCTTTACTTTTCACAGAATCTAGTAAACGACAAACACAAATACAGGACCAGCAGCCATTCACGTGCTCTTTCCTGTGAACGTTTTGCCACGTCCTTCTCATTTTGTGGAATAGAGCCGTAAAACAGGTACGTACACACAACGACCACATTTATCAGAGATTTATTTTTCCAGCAATTCTATTAAAGAAGAATGACCATCTTTTAACACATTGACGATCATAAAAATCTCCCTCCGTGTAAACATAATCATCAGCGGATCCTGAAATAAAAATTAGTGTTGTGTCTTACATAATTATCGACGTTCATTCTGTACCGCCCAAAACGTTATATTCACAATATTTGTTGTTTTTTTCTTGGCGCAAGTCAGTCTGTCTTCAATGATAGAATATCTCACGGCATTTCGCGTCTTTCTCGGCCGTACCGAAAGATCTCGCATGATCGTCAGCACTGCTCGATTTGGAGGCAATCATGCGAGATCTAGCGAGACGAGAGAGAAATGCCGTGTGATATTCCATGGTGAAGACAGGCCCCCACGCGCCAAGAAATAAAAACCCAATACAGTGTATTTCGGCGAAATACGCACACAAGGGCTCGTTCATAAAACCTCAAAATGCACAAATTTGCAATAAAAGTTTGTTTTATTTACAACATATTGAAATTCTCTATTGGATGACACGAGTTATAAATCGTTTTGCGAACTTCTCATTAGAACAAGTACAAAATCCCGTAAACAGAACGCTTCGTGTATTCCACTAATGCAATGTACCGCGGCGAGATACACTCGCACATAAGGAATTATTCACAAAACATCAAACTGCAGAAATTTGCAATAAAAGTTGGCATTATCGTCTCCTGTATTATTTCAGTAGCATACCTTTGCGTTCCGGCTCTCACACGCAACCAATCTTTATAAATGAGGCCTCCAAAGAAAGAGAATTTCACGGATACTTGACGAATTCCATTTTGACTTTAAAAATATAGATGATTTCTTTAAAAAAAAACGCATCGAAATATTCATGTAAACTGCAATCCGCATCACATGTCAATCTATATCGGCAAATAACTCAAACAAAGCGTTTTAGAGCCTTAAAAAGTAAAATTTTGAGGCCAAAGGCCTCAAAGAAACGTTTTTCACACCATAATCTACAAGATGAGACATTCCCCGATCCATTCAATCAACTTTTCGGTTCCACGCTTCAATACTATCAAGCCACTTCCATATGCCCTTCCTGCTGGTAGCAATTTTTGAGGCGACACGCTTAGAAGGCTTAGATTCGACAATCTTTATTTACGCTTTCTGTTATGCAGTCTGACGAGGTTTATTTGCATAATAATCATTAATTCAAGATTTGCTCTCCAGCAACAACTAGAAGTACTGTTATAGTTGCTTGATACCTATGAAGATTGTTTCTTTGCGTGTAGTGAAACCAATCAATGTTTTACCGGTGTCTGTAAGTGCTGTGTACCTAATTGGGGAGGGATGTAGGTGCACAGAGACGATTGAAGACTGTTTTACCTGTACCAGATTTTCGTGATCATTCGATGAAATTTTAAAGTCAGCGGGTTCAGACACGTAGCTTTCTCAAAAGTAAAAAGCTTTTCTAATATTTTTGTAACTCACGAGAAGCTAAAAGCTAGCTGTCAAAGAATATTGAATAATTACTACAAATGTCTTTAGAGAACTGCTGTGAATTGTTCCAAGAGAACTCTCCATGATACTGAATAAATATTTAATGAAAATTTATTTTAAACATAAATTGCATTGTTTTTTTTATTTTATTTGATATTGTGTTAGTACATTGCAAGTTACCTTTATATATTTTTAAACAAATAAATACCTTTCGTTAACTATTTCCCCTCTTACAATGGAAATATAATGATATGGATCTAACATGTGAGAGTTCTCGCACGGGTACGCGGAGGTAGTAGGGGAAAACTTGTGTACGGCACAACACAAAGAACAAACGTTTTAAATTAGCTCAAGTAAAATAGCTTGAAATAAATGAAAAACAAAAATCAAATCGCGCTGGCCTACAATACTACGTGAATTAATTTAAAAAAAGCAAGTATATTTAAAATTATAGAAAGAATAGGAGAAGTCACTCGAAAACTGCCAACATTCGCAGTCCAAAGGCACGATTTAAATGTTGGTGGTGTCTGGAAGTATGTACATCAACGGCCCAGCTGCAAACTCATATTGTAAATCATACACCGCACAGTGTGTAATTTTGGCCAACTAGCTGGAAAAAATTCAATTTTCGACTGAATTGAAATAGCAAAATTGTTATATTTCTGTGTAGTAGTATGTCTGAACTATGTGGAAACGTTGTTAGTTTTCTCTTAAAAGTCACAAGGACCCCATGGTGCATGTCCAAAGACGTCCATCGCCGCTCCGCCAGCGTTCAGCTCCGAAAAGCCCATTTCAGTCCGTAAAGTTCTCTTGATAGGAATACACTACTCGTCTCATTCTGTGATTTGTGGGTTTACTATTAGTAATTTACATGCTTTTACGATTATTTTTATGTGGATAAAATTTAAGTATTTATTTTTGATGTGCCTAAAAACGTTAATGGAAAAGGTGAGCGATTTATATTGAATGTATTACACGTTCTCTAAATTTAATTAGACTTTTAGTGTATTATACGCCATTATACACCTTTCGGGCCATATACATTTTAAAACTAGTACTTTTGGGTTCTTACTCGTGAAAAGACTAGCTGCTTATACCTGCTTATCTGAATTATATATACATTTTTACAGAAAGGGTAATCAAGTTACCCGCAGGTTGTTATTTGATATATGAGTAACAAATTCAATTGATAAGAGATCTGAAGCTGTATTAAATGTTTTCGTACGTGAATTAGGAATTATAGAACCTCACAAAGCATTTTTGGACAAAATTAAGTCTTACGTTAGATGTATTTGTCCAAAAGTTGAAATCGGATTGCAAAACTCCGTAAGAAGTAAAGAGTCGTTCTTGAAATATAATAAATACGTCCTGGCTACAAGAAACTCTTACCCTACCTGATTAAATGTTAAAGTCAGTCCAGGTCCATCACAAATAACTGTAAAAATTAATAGAGCTAGAAGACCTTATGAGTCTTCAGGTACTGTGGGATTAAAGCTAAAACCATACAATTGAAACCTTTTGTAGACACTACTAGCTCAGAAAAGTTATCCATAGCTATTGAAATCAAACTAAGGAAGTATAACAAAAAGATATGTGGCAGCTATATATAAGGAGCTCTGTGAAGCCTCTTCCAATAAGAGAATTACAATTAACAAAACTCGAAGTTCCATTCTTCAAGAGCCTGCATCATTGTCACTTGCTTTGATGATGGATATCAATATTTCAACCCGTCAGTATGTACACATACGCCAACAAAAAAATGATTTTGAGTGCATTTTGCGCATTTCTTATCGTTCAGAAATACGAACAGGGAAAGTGAGAGTAGAAGAAAATAAAGCGAAAGTGGCGAAAAAGAAATAGAAAAACGTCAAGAGCAAACGCAAATATTTATTTGCTCCACCGGCTGCTTATTAGCTTAGATCCATTCAAGTCGAGCATAAGCGCCAACTATAACTGCGCCCAAAAAAGTGAAACAAACTTTTCGTGTTATGAGAATGAAGGAATGAGGTAAAAAAGAGACGGCATATTTAGAAGAATCACCATCAGATGAAAACGCGGGTAGTGTTTCAAACTAATTTGTAAATATTTGTTGTACATTCCTCTCACTTAATTTTTGTTTTCATTTTTTCATTTTCGGCTTTATATTTTTGTTTACTTTCATTTTATTTTTCTTGCATAGTGTGTTTTGTAAAATTCAAATATTATGTCCAATAGAGTTACACAAATTCAGCGTTTGAAAAACGTATACTGTCATGAGGGCTAATTAAAGTATTCAAATTTCCTAAATATTTTACAAAATATTTTGTAAAAATTTAAGTTTTTCGAGAACATTTGTTTATTTGCACATTATTTAAACAACAGACCTCAAAAAACTACGAGAAATTCATTTCAAAGAGAGTTATTAATTTTTTCCTCCTAGATCGTCAAAATTACACACTGTGCACCGTTTGATATTAAACTCAAGGTGACGTTTCGTTAAGATATTCAATATGCAAACATCGTTTGAGTTAACATTCCCATGTACCGAAGTGAAGCCTAAGCTTACTAAATTCTTTCCAATGGTAACAAATTGTATTCAGTACTCGAAGGTGAAAATATGAGTTTATTTTTTGGCTCGGAATTGCTTTTATTGAGGTACGTAAGACGCTGAAAATAGCCCAATACTTTTTAATACACAAATAATTTTTCAATTTTCGCAACCGAGCAAGCTGGCACTCTGAACTTGCCAACCCCACCCCCTCTGTTCCTCATAACAAATCAAGGAAATTCAAATAATATTGCAAAGAGTAAGGTTGTACTTGCTCGATCGGTATTTACGCAATACTTTGCTTTGCTTTCTGAAGAGTAAAAACCCTTTTCTGTTATGTTTGTGACTATCAAGGAAAGCGAAAAGTTAACTCTCAAGGAGGAGTGAATAATTTGTTCAAAGTTGATTTTAAAGAAGTACGAATTGTTCCGAGAACATCTCTCTATAATGCTGAATAAACTTTTATTGAAAATTTGTTTCCAACATCAATTGTATTGTTTTGTTTGATATACTGCAAGTACATTAGAAGTTACATTTATACAATAAAAAGAAACAAGTTTCATTAACAACTTTCTTTCTTAATTGAAAGGATAGACAAATGGATAGGGAAAGGGTGGGTTTTAACATGCGAGAGTTCTCGCACGGGTATTGTAGCGGTACGCTAGTTCTACTGCAAATTAATTTCATAAATAAAATGCCGATGCAGAAGGCTAGTGCGTAGAGAGAAGTTACCGCGCCCCGCTGCCCGCCCGCGAGCGCGCGACACGCGCACCCCCCGAATGTTTATGGCACCACGGGGCGAGGGAGACCTTTTTTTCGGGACCTCAGGCGCCCCAGAACTATTTGAATAGGTTCGCGGCGCGTGCCCGTCACGGTTTTTTGGCTGTCACCCGCGCTGTGAAGCTCAAAGCCGTAATTCACTGCAACCTTCGGGGTACAACGATCATGTCTCACACCTTTCTTGACCTACTTTCTTCCATAAACAAGGAGGGCTTTTGGAATGAGACAGAGGAAGGAAAATTCCCAGAATCGCCGGAGCTGGTTGGCTAAAAAAAGAGTTAAGACGCCATCACACTCAACCAATCAGGGGTAGAATTCTGTGGGGAAGGGATGATTTCGAAATATCTGCGAAAATTTGGGGGGGGGGAAAGAGTGGAAAAACACACAAAGTGAGGGTACGAGAGACTTGGGTGGCGAGAGCTGAGGAGAGAGGTCGAGGTACCTCGGGCATCGCGTGCTCTGGGGAGCGATTTGAGATTGCCCCGTGCAATCCAATTCTGTCTTGCTTAATCTCGATAGCCGGGAGAAATTCTTTCCGAGTATCAATTTTTGAACTCTGCCACCACTGGCAATTAGACCGATACTCTCCGAGATTTGTGCTCGCATAGAGCTTATTGGAACTCTCAGACCGCGCTGTGAGACATTGTGCGTGGGATACGCGATCGCCCGTGATTTGGACCAACGAAGCCGCCGCCGCCGTGCCATCACCGCACCAGCTGCTGTGGTATCCGCTGACGAGCGCCCCTTCGGCCCTGGAAGGTCGACCTGCCGCTGATCCGACAACGGGCGCCGCCATCGCCGCAGCCGCCGCCGGTGCCATTTGACGCCTGTTCAGCACCATCATTATCAGGCATTGTATTTGGTCAACGACCGTACAAAGACTTTTTTCTGTGAATTGCGGTGCCACGCTGAGGCACGTAATCGCCAGTTCAGTGGGCGGATGATCGTTTCCTTTATGTAATCAGTAGAATAATTGCATTGTGAATTTTTTTTTGCTTCTCTCTTAGATTTAAGTTCTTTTTGTTCCTAACCAGAGCTCACTAGGTAGGGCATTTCTTCTAAAACTCCTGGTGTAACTTCTCCGGCCTATCATTAGGCGGAAATAAACTTTCTATTGTGTTACCAGTCACCCAAATTGTTATTGTCATTATATTGCACCTTGCAATTCTTTCCATCATCGCCTATTTTCAGAAAGGTAACAAAATTGACCGACTGAGCTAGGCCCGGGCCGCCCTCACGGATTTCCGGCGCTCCCACGCAGCCGGGGACCGCGTGTGGTGCGTGACAATGGCGCATGCCAACGGTGGGGCTCGATAGTATCGTTGATACCCCAGTAATACGCCCTAGAATCAATTTTTTGCTCAATGCCGTCTTGATCATATTTGCATAAAATTTAAATTGTTCTATTGTTGTATTTTAAATGGATGGAAGGACGCTGCTACGAAACGAACAATTTGTGGTCTGGTAATGATGTTATTTATTATTGTATTTTGTATGTGAGTGTTATTGTTTTGTGCTTTGTGTGTTGTGACTACCGTGTGCGCGTTTCACGCAAAACAGTCAAAATGCTGGACGAATCAGGCGTCGATGTGGCGGGAGAGAGCAGTTCAGGGGAACAACCCGCGCCCGAGATCACCCTAAGTGAGCTTATGCGAGTTCTCACGAAGCAAATTTCGGAGAGTAGCGAAAGCTTAAAGTTAGAAGTAATGAATCAAATTTCAGAAAGTAGCGGAAACTTAAAGTTAGAAGTAATGAACCAAATTTCAGAAAGTAGCGGAAAACAAGCGGAAAGATTTGACCGGCTGGACAGTTGTTTAGTTGACCAGGCTGCGAAATTAGAAAAATTGGAGGCAAAATTTGACCATAAAATAGGAACTTTGCAGAACCAGCTAGAGAGTAGATGCGGGAAAACTGAAACTAGCGTGGAAAACTTAGGCCAAGAATTAGAAAGTTCAAAGGCTGAGATAAGAGAGAATATTACGAAAATTGAATCGGAAATTAGCCAGAAGCTCCAGGCATGTGATAGGAAGGTAGAAGCGTGCTGCGAGTCAGTTGCCGGGAATATTGCCGAGGTTAAGACAGAAATGAACGGCAAATTCACTAAAATAGAAACTAAACTTAGCACGGAAGTGAGTCAGATTCATAACAAATTTGAGAAGTTAGGGGCTATTGAAGGAGAAAATATCAGAGACAGGGAAGAAAGATTAAAGAGAGAAGTAGATAAAATGTAATGAAATTAGTGAGAGAGGAAATCGAGAAAGAGAAAGAGAACAGTCCTATTTCAAATTCATCGGCGGATCGGGCCTTAGATTCTCGTGGGCTCCTCCACAAAATCTGTGTTTCTGGGGAAAGTCGGACGAAAATCCAAAGGTTTTCTCGACCGTGCAGAGAACTACATGGATTTAACGAAGGCAGTACCGCCTAAATTAAAGCCTAAGTTTATGCAGGAACTTCTGCGTGGAAATGCCGCCCATTGGCTCACTGCACTTACGCCATTCCCGCAAACGTACGAAGAGTTTCGTACTAAATTTCTTGCGCGTTATTGGAATGAACAGACACGCTATGAATTTGAGAGAAAGATTTTGGAAAACAGGTGGGACAAAAGACGCGACCAGTCTTACCTCGATTACGCCATGGAGAAAATCTCCGCTATCAAACTGTGTGACCCCATGATAGATGACAAAAAGGTTATCTGGCTTTTAACTGCGCATTACCCTACCTATGTGCAGAATCTTATCAATAGTGTAGGATGTGAAGACCTCGACCGCTTTCAGGAGCTTCTTGCTCAATTCGATAGAACTCGGGCGAATTCTTACGAAGAAAATTGGGAG
>JAHLJT010007851.1:0-26557 GCA_031308135.1 Acheta domesticus
GTTTTCCGTGTTTCTCTGATCAATACCAGTCGAATGCAGGAGCAGTACCCGGGGCCCTGACTGCGCGCGATATTTCCTTCCTCTTCTTTCGCCTTTCCTCACCCTTTTACTTATACACACACTCACATGGACTACACCATCACATCTGTCGGATGACCTTTCGGGATCTTAGAGCTTGCCACGGTTGGAGCGGTGCCCATTGGGAAGATACCTTTATGAGAAAAAAACTAGAGAGAGAGAGAGAGAAACACCGCTATCTTCCGTAATAAAACATTCACTACACTAACGGGACCAATACAATAGCATTTGACGTGTACGGAAACAATCAAATGAATCGTACTTTTTTGATTCCTATTCTTCTGAGTAGGGGCTAGATTTTTGATTTATAACATTCTCTTTTTAGATGCCTTCAATCGTGGCCTAAAAGGATTACCATCGGGAGAGATGGCTCAAGATATTAACTGATGTCACTGCAGTGCCTCTGACCGGGGGTTCCAGGTTCGAGTCCCGACGGTGGGAGGATTTCAACACTAGCTACATGGATAGGTCGACTTCGGTCGCTGTCTGGAGGGGAATTCTAGCAGCCGGCTGCTTTGATCAGTAGTTTTCCGTGTTTTCTCCGATCAACACCAGGCGAATGCCGCAGCAGTACCCTCAGAAAAGGGTCGCGGACCGCGCGTGATCTTTCCTTCCTCTCGCATGCCCTTTTCTCACCCCTTTCTTTAACACACACACACAACACCACACACACACACACAAACACACTCACATGCATTATAGTGCGATTTTTATAACTTAGCCACTCAAGGCCCGTGCGATGGAAATTATCACGGTATTTCGCGTCTTGCTCAGTCGTGCCGCTAGATATCAAGTAGATATCAAGTGCCGCCGCATGTATCAAGTATATCGCGACGGTATCATGTAGTGCTTCCGATCATGTTCCATCTAGCGGTAGGACCGAGAAAGACGCAAAATGCCGTGTAATATTTCATCGTGACCATAGGACTTGAGGGCAAAGTTATAAAAATCGCAGTATACTTTATCACTCATGTCGGGAGATTAGAGCTTGTCGCGGCTAGGGCGATATCCTACTGATACTGGGTGGAAGGTGCCTTGTTAAGGAAAAGCCCGCGGGGAAAAATCCCGCTAGCCGATGGTAGGTCGGCGCTAGATCTCACTATGCACTGGAGAACATCACCGCCACTTCTCGAGGGAAAAATTGCACTATTCTTATGGGACTAATGTCCTTAGCTGTTGACACGCCCGGAATAAGTAATCATTCGTTTAAAGAAAAAAAATCAAAAATTTGGTTGAGCATAAAGATCAAAACAGTTCTTTTTGTGTTACTAATCTTCTCAAGACTAAATATCACGAACTCTTTAAGCATTTTATTGTATTTTTTTTGGTAAAATTATTATTGAAACATACTTTTTTTTTTAAATAATAATAAACATTAATTGTACATTCAACCAGCAACAGTTTCGAGGTTTCTTTACTTCATCCTCAGGCTAGAATACAAATTAATAAATTAAATTTCTTCCAGCAACAGTTTAGAGGTTTCTTTACCTCATCCTCAGGCTATAATACAATTAATAAATAATTAATAAATTAATTTGTATTCTAGTCTGAGGATGAGGTAAAGAAACCTCGAAACTGTTGCTGGATGAATGTACATTAATGTTTATTATTATTTAAAAACTAAAGTCTGTTCAATTATAATTTTGACCAAACTATTAAATATATTACATATACTATAAATATATTTACATATAAACAGACTTATATATGATAAAAAATCTTTAAGTATTTCTTCACTCTTAGTTTTGTCATCTAGAGTATACTCTAATACAGCTCATTTCTCATTCTATACCTTTATAATCTCATTTTTACGGCTCTCACTATATTAATTTGTCTTTTTAAAGGGTCCAGTTCTCGCTTCCATATAAAAAACGCTGGTACTTGCACACTTTTAGAACTTAAGTCTGATTTTTTTCTTGTTTTCTGTTTCAGGGTTCTATGAATTGTACCACAAATATGTTTAAACCTGTTTAATTTGTGACATCGTTGACAAATACAAAAGATACTTCATATCCTAATTAAAACTCGACACTTGCTCTATAGTCTTCCCATTCAAACTTTTTTTGATCTGACAAGATATTTTCGCAATATATACATCCCTCTTTGCAGCATGTCTTCAGTTTTGCTGAAACATTACATGATCTGCATATGCAAAATGGTTGAGTTTCATTTCGGCAGAGTTTAGTTGAATTCCCAATTTAAAAAACGTCTCTGCTTTGTGAAATGTTGTGTGTATAAAATAAAAAATGTTGGAGAAATACATCCTTATCTAACACCTTAATTAGTTTTACCTTCTTCCGTAAACCTTTTGACGGTATCAATAACAACAGTCCTGCCTTGGTACAAACTTTTGATAGCATTAATAAGATTAAAAAGTAAACTTCTTAGAAGAATTGTGGAGGAATATTGATCTTCGCCCTACTTACGTTGCCGAAAGCTTTTCATAATCAATAGATGCTATCCGAGTTTCCAAGTTACAGTTTCACACAAAAATTACAGTTCATATTACAATATTTAAGTCATTAAGATTATTTTCACCAACATTTAAGATCATATTGCAATACTTAAGGCAACCAAGATTACATTTTCGTATTACTTTATTCGTTAGTTACCTATAGGGTTGAGGTCATCTGAGGGCTGGGCGACACAAATCATTTTCATTCGGACCCAGGACCCCACCGGGGTTTGCCGAACGGTGCTCC
Organism: Acheta domesticus; assembly: GCA_031308135.1. Lineage (NCBI taxonomy): Eukaryota > Metazoa > Arthropoda > Insecta > Orthoptera > Gryllidae > Acheta > Acheta domesticus. The sequence continues at coordinate 2,781 of JAHLJT010007851.1, forward strand.
AGAGCTTGAATTGTTACATTATTAAAATTTAATGTTTTTACTAAAAGGTAATTAATAATATCAACACACTAAACACCGACTACATCTCTTGTAAAGAAATATCAGGAAATATGGTTCAGCAGAAAGGTCAAAACCTTAGTATTTTGTAATAAATATGTGCTAATAAAACATTATTTTCACCAAAATTTCAGATTATACTGCAATTCTTAGCCACTTGAGGTGAAATTTCCATATTACTTTACTCGTTGGTGACCTTGACGGTTGAGGTCACCCCTTGCCGACGCATATCATATTCATTCGGGATTCAGGCCACCCCCGTTGTTTGCCGAGCGGTGCTCGAGGGCTCGAATTTTCTATGTTATTAAAAATTAACGTTTTTACTAAAAATACTAAGATCAAGTAATAACATACTTAGTCCTATTACATTTCATGTAAAGAAAATATCAGGAAATGTGCATAAGCAGAGAGGTCAAATCCCTTGGTATTTTTAATAAATATGTACTAATAAGATATTATTTTCACCAAAATTACATTTCTTTTTCAATACTTAAGGCATTCGAGGTGAAAGTTTCATATTACTTTACTCGTTGGTTACCTTGACGGTTGAGGTCACCCCTGGCCGACGCATATCATATTCATTCAGGATTCAGGTCACTCCCGTTGTGTGCCGAGCGGTGCTCGAGAGCTCGAATTTGTTATATTATTAAAAATAAAATGTTTTTAACTAAAAATACTAAGATAAAGTAATAACATACTTAGTCCCACTACATTTCATGTCAAGAAAATATCAGGAAATGTGGTTAAGCAGAAAGGTCAAACCCTTAGTATTTTTTAATAAATATGTGCCATAAAATATTATTTTCACCAAAATTTCAGATCATACTCCAATACTTAAGCCATTTGAGGTACAAATTTCATATTACTTTACTCGTTGGCTACCTTGGCGGTTGAGGTCATCACTCCCTACATTTCTTGTAAAGAATGTTGTTGATCAAAGGGGTGAAAACCCTTAGTGTTCTTAATAAACGTATGTTAATAAAATATTATTTTCACAAATTTTAGATCCTACTGCAATACTTAAGGCAACCGAGATCAAATTTTCACATTAGTTTACTCGTTGGTTACCTTGACGGTTGAGGTCGCCACTGGCCGACGCATAACATATTCATTCGTTTCCCGGGCCACCGCCGCTGTTTGCCGGCGCGGGGCTCCAGAGCTCGGTCGCGTGGGGCCGGGGGCGGGGGCGGGGGCGGGGGCGGACGCTGAGCAAACGGATATCGGAAAGGCGGCCGTGTGTGCGCACGCATTGTAATCGACTGCCGGCGTCGCGTCGCATCGCGACAGCGCGCGCACGCACGCCAGCACGCAAGTTGCGGTGGCGGGCGAGCGAGGAATGTTGATCGTCCGCACGCGCGTGTTCGTGCGCCCGCGTGCCGTGTGGACGTCTGCCGGATTGGACGGTGGAGCTCGCGAAGTCGTAATCGCGGAGTTCGGCATCCCGTATCCCGTTGGAATCTTGCGAGCAGTCGGCTAAACACGCGCGACTCGGTTGAAACTGAGTTGATTTCCCACGTCATTAACCTTCCAGCGGGCGCGCGTAAAATGTCCACACCAGCAGGCGCGTGTCGTCAATTTTACGACATTCAATGACTCTTGAAAAAATCAAAGAAATTGTAGAACAATGGAATTTTATGTCGCATTATAATATCTAAGAATGATATTTACTACCAAAAACATATCCGTTGATAAACGTTCGTGTTTAGTATCAAAAGATCTTGTTCCGATCCAGTATCGTTCTGATGCTCGTCTATATTTTCAACATTCGTTTACTGTCACTGTCACTATCCAATTCATGATCTTCCTCCGATCAGACAGCTCTTGAAGAATATTCTGATTTTCGTTCACATGAATTCTATATCTGGACATTTTACAGAAAATTTCGATTAGGCCAAATTATTATACAATATTTTTACACAACAGCCAGCGCGCAGCGCGAAGTTTACGTCACTTATCCCGAATAGAGCGTTACAAAAACTGAATATAGCGTGCAAACTAAACAGTGGCTGCAGGAATGCATCACTAAAGATACCTGTAAGGAATACCAAGAACGCAGAAGTCTTTGACAACAATGAGTTGACAAGCAAAAACAAAAAAATTACGACAGCACGCCCGCTGGAGGGTTAAACGTAGTTCAGTGCAGTGGCGTTGCGTGACTCGCGCGTTTGGGGATGCTCAACAATAACGGGAACTGGAGACATCATGATTCTTAACGTTCTCTAGAATCTAGGTATTGAAACAAATGTTACACTATTGCAACAGATTTATGTCAGGAGACTTCTTGAAAACAAATTATGAAATAGCTCAGCTTTAGTTCTCATGCGCAATTGACAATGAGACCACTTGTGAATTGATAGATTTCGAACCAAAATAAAATGCCATGTATTTAAGTACGAATTCAGCTTCTTAGATGTTAACTGAGAATTAGTAGGCAAGCACTATATCTACTGTTTGTGCCCATGACCAAGCACAGAATCACGAGTGAGAAAGAAAGTGAGAAAGAAAAAATATTTTCTGACATCCTCAAGTATGCTACGCTTTCGTTCACAAACGAACAACTTGCTGAAGCCTTTTCTCAGCCGTATGCTGGTCGCATGCTAGCTTTCCATGACTCGAGAATCCAAGGGCAGGGGTGAAGAGGGGAGGGGAGAACCTTGCCGTCTGCGCATGCGTCATTGCTCGTCGCAATCTCGCGGCAGATTCTAGAAGCATTTTAGCATCCATGCAATGAGAAGCCAGCTTGTATAAACGCGCGGAATTCAATCATAGGAAATCACTTTAAAATGAATACAAAACGTGTTTCACTCAATGTGTTTCACTCACTTGGAAGATTATCAATACGATATTTAGGCTTCTTTGATTAATATTATACGTGGAGATGCTCAGCATCTTAGCGTCCCCTGACGCTACGCCATTGGTTCAGCGCTGAAGAATCCTGTCAAAAGAGGTATATAAGGGCATAGATTTTTGTTATAATCTGTATTTCTTCTTGGTCTTCAATTAGTGACAAACATTAAAGTATAAAAACTTAGTTATTCTCAAGATTTGCATAATGCTTTTACCTATTTCTTTAACACTACTCATATATTTCTTCTTGGAATACCATTTTGAGAGACATGTTTATGAATACAATTACTTTTAAAACATTAAATTATAAAATGTTTTTAATGTTTAAATTGTTTATGCTTTAAATATAATTGTATTCATAAACCTCTCAAAATTAGTACCGAATGGAAAACCGTGTTAAAAAAGTTACAAGCATCATGTAAATCTCACGAATAAGAAATAGGTATACGAGTAGTGTTAAAAAAAGTTTAAAAACAAGTCTGGCACCCGTTTTGGATACTTTTCGGCTTTATGATTACCCAAAAAGTTCTTCACAACTATGATAAAGCCCGTACCAATAACCAGTAAAGTGTTATTTTCCCTTCCAGAGTCAGACATTTCTTTTCTTTTAGTCAGGATGTTAAAAGTTCAGCTGCTTTTTTTGAGAAACTGAGGTCACGTATTAAATCACTGAGCTTATCTTGGGAGAAGTGCTCTTTTGTAACAATCCTTGCATTGTATTCACTGGCACCGCTAACTCTTGAATTGCATCCCAGAATCTGCATATTCTCACAATCAGACACAGGCCTTCCAGTAAGTGTGGTGAACATCAGGTCTATGTCGTATAGGTCGCTTTGCTGATTCGAAATCAGGGTACTCCTTGTTCTTTTTCTTGTAACGATTGAAGGATTTTACGTTTACAGAACAAAAATAGCAGTCATCATGATTTTAGGATTCGCCATACCATCAGTACACCAAATTTTAAATTCTCCAGTTTTCCATTGACAGAGACACTCCGCAAGTTTTGCATACCACATCAGGAACCCACGACTTCTCTTGATCTCCTAGTGTTATACCAAAATATGTTTCATGTAGTTTTGTACAAAGTTTGTAATATTTCTTTTCTGTTTTTGTAGCGTCAATTCCCCACAAATGTAGACAAATAGATTAAAGTCGTTCAAACAAGGTCTTCCTGAAGAACTCATTTTCTTGCAACAAAAGAAAATGTGTTAATAAAACGAATCTCAATTAAAGTATCCTAAAAATAATGCGATATTCAATGTTTAAAATGAAAGAAACAGTGTGTGTATAAAGATAGATATTTGCACTAGATGCTGTGAGTTTTGCTATAGTATCATTCATTACAATGTTCATAGCACAAAAACTAGAGCCAATTCAGCAAAACTAATGACATATCTGGATTTAAAGTAACTGATTTACTGTAATGTGTTGCAAAATCCTGGCCAAGTGAAAATAGATTTTTTTGTTGAGCAGTGTTATCCATCACCACAAACAAATGAAGTATGCTTTATTTCCTTTTTCGCGCGGTAAATTGAAAAGTTTCTCCAGTGGCACTTAGTTGCACTTACACCAGTTCAAATAGATCTTTCACCGTCTAGATTACACAATTACCAATACAGATTTGGTTTTTATTCAAAATATTAAAAAAACGAAACAAACTTAGTTTATTTCTAATTCTTGAAACAATTGTATCACATTTTTCCGTACTATTTAATGTATTGAATGTAAGAGATCGAATTTTTTTTAAAAACTACTCATAACACTGAAAACCAAATTTTATAAGTTGGTGTATATCTTGGTATCTAACACTCGTTCTTAGATTAGTGAAACGTACTGATTCAAAATATGCAAACCATTTGTCTCTATCAACCACCGTTTTTCAAAGTACTCCTTCAACCATTTATATTTCACTAGAACATTTTTTGTTACAGTACTAATGAACCTGGAATTAGCTTAGAAAATTGTGAGATTGAGTCACGTCAGAATCCACCTAAAGAAGACTACAATGGATATGATGAGATAACATAGCTGACCACCAAAATTTCTCTATAGATTTGTTTCCTATCGCCGATATCACATAACCATTTTATTGATGGATACTTAAGAAGTAATCTACCTAGGACCGAAAGTAGGTTATTCAATTATTATTTCAGTGGTGGCCACTGCGTAATTTATGGCCACATAAAGCACATAATTTGAAAAATTAAACTTGGAGGCTTCCCACTTGCTTTAAACTTGCAGCACGTGTAGATCATTATTTCTGATGGTGTGGGTTAGAACGAAGAGTTCTTTTCTCTTATTTTATTTTTTAAGAATGAGGTCAAGGCCTATTATTAATATTGATATTGCAATTATTTATATTAGTTGACGTTGCAATGCACCGATACTTTTTGGACTTTTCCGCTCAATAACGTTCAGAGGATAAAATATATATTAGTCTTTACTACGTCGAGTGTTTTACTACTTCAAATTTTGCAATTTTAAGTGGTGTCTACTCAATTTTAAGTGGTACTAGCAAATTCAGGGTTGGGGACAAGTGAAATAGACCAAATTCTGAATTTTCTCACTTTTTAGGCAAGAGATCTATTCGGAAAGAGTTTTGTTAATCACGCGTTGAGTTTCATGTAACGAATTTTGTATAGTAAACCAATAATTTTGAGGACACTACAAAAATGCTCTTAACTGGAGCCACTACTGGGGAATTTAATATTTATTTATTTATTATATTTAAAATTTAAAAATGATATTTTAATCAAAAGATTCATGGGTGCAGTGTTAAATGATCATATCATTATCGCAAATGTATACACACAGTCCTCAAACTAGTTTCAAACTGACAATCCTGCAACAGCAGAGCGCTGTACCCATGGCAATTGACTACATGTCGTGGAACAAGTAGCAATTACTAGAAGCTCAAATTTGTTCGCGACCTCCAAACGTCAGTTGAGTACTTCCCTCTGTGACCGTTTCAGCAGCTCTTGCCCAGCAGCGCTTGAGGCGTCAAAATCTCAAACCACTCCTCGCTTCCACCGCAATCACAACTCAAGTAATTACCATAGGCTATTCGGAAGACTTGCAATTCAATCACCCACAACTGCTGTTTCATCGTTTTGTTGGATTTCAATACACACGTATCTTGGAACTGTTTCTTCTGAGGATTATTCCCAAACACTTTTTATAGACAATATTACGCTCTTTGTATAAATTAGCATGTGTGTCAAGTCGGTAGAGACCATAATACACACTCTATAACAACTCCTTAGCGCTGGAAAGGTAAGAAATAATAAACCTTTGACCAAGGATCTTTCTTACTTAATTTTTTTTCTAGTTCTTGTCCCTACGTAAACATAAAGATATGTTGTAAGAAGACATCTTTAGTACAGAGATCTCTAACAAACAATCATAAAATATCACTCGTAAGATGCCAACGCAAATGGAGAGAAGTATATTACAAATAACACTGAGAGACAGAATAAGAAGTGACAAAATTAGAAATAAAGGGGTATAAAAGACTCAGTACAATTTGCAGAGAGACTGAAATTGAGATGAGCAGAGGGCAAATAGCAGGGCATGAACAACAAAGATGGACAGGGCAACTACAACATTCTGGGGCCCCAGAATTGGGTGGAACAGCCAGAGAAAACAAAGAATGAGGTAGGCAGATTCCTTTTAGGAAAGAGGTTGATGTGTGGTCTCGTGCAGCACGGAACAGAGAAGTTTAGAGATGTATAACAGAGAACATTTCGGGCTAGTTGTGTAATATCAATTGTATATACACGTATATTTCGATTCGTGTGTTGTCTGTGTTTGATATGAATATTGAAAGTATGTAGCATGTGCTGATCGATGTGGAATACGTTGCTGTTGCTGGTGTAATTATACTATTAGTGGACTTTCACATCTTGATATATCTGTGTAAGATATTTGCTTGATACCATATTTGTGTATTTTTATGTTCTATTTTGTTTGATTTATATATTCAATATTGTGTTAACTGACCCTACCAAGAGGTAGCAGGGATAAAAAGAAATAAAATAGGATGGAGTAGGCGATTTTCAGCAAAATTCAACTTTGTCGGTTTCTCTTGGGTCTACATTAAATAAAAATTAGAATATTTTAAATTTTATCATTTAGAACTGATATTCTATATTGTAAATCACCCGCTAGACGTTAAAAAAATAAATCATGGGTTTATCAATTTTTTTAAACAACCTTTCAAATTCACATTTACCCAGACTATGGGGCAAATGTGTACTGTGCTTGGTATTCCTAAAAGGTCTAGTTTTTTCGCTGTTGGGGCAAATGTGTACGAAAAGAAGTTCAAGACGAACAAAACCGAGTAGGATTTTTCACTACTTCGGGGAGGGCAGTTAACACCCTAGTTTTGGTTCCAATGTTTCTTCTTCACGTTGGTACAATTTTCAATTATTAGGGGAGCGATAGATATCACTTTCTCACATTAAAAAAAATGAATACACATTTTACACACTTTCCCCACTCCACACTTCATAGATAATTAATGTGCGATTGCCTCCCACATCGTTGATTGTTACATTAAAACGCAATCCTTACATCGGTTTCGAACAGACGAACCCTGCTTTAATGTAAAATCGTTGATTGTTACATTAAAACGCAATCCTTACATCGGTTTCGAACAGACGAACCCTGCTTCTACACAACACTGTAACCACGACAACCAACTGCATTTCGGGGGCCGCGCAGCAATCGTTGCTAGCTCAAATTTGCTTACGCTCTCCAGACGCATTCAGTGGAGCCAACCCAACAGTCGCTCCCTCTACGTCCGATTCAGCACTTCGTCGCAAGCGCTGCTTGAGGCCCGGAAAAAAACCTCCTCTACCGCTGCCGCATTCAGTGGAACCGCGTCTCAGGGGAGCGCCAACCTCATTCCCGACGGTTTACACGTCAATCGCCGGCCATTATGCGTTCTGTGTACCGACGCGGATGCGCTCTGTCGGCGAGCGCGGGAAGCGGCGTCCCGCCGATTGAGGACTGAGGGCGGACGTGCGGGTTTAATGAACCTGAGCGACAGAGAGAACAAGTGGTGGTGGTGGGGAGGGTGAGGAAGGGCTGGGTGAATCCGGGCCCTCGCCAAAGCGTGCCCTGTCGACTCGTCATCTGTTTCTTTCATACGCCACCCGGCCTCCCTGTGTTGTGCCCGGCCCCGATGTCGGGGGTATTGTGTGCGAGGAGAAAGACCGGTGAGGCGGGGTCAATAGTTGTACGCGCGTTGGCGTTGGCGGCGGCGGTGGTGGTGGTGGTGAGGGTGAGGTGAAAGGTTGAGTCACGTGCTCGGGAGGTGATGCGTTTGACAAGAGAGGAGGAGGAAGGTGGTGACAAAAGGCGGTGGCAGCGAGATATCGATTCGTCTTCCGACGGTGAAGGTACAAGGAGATCGTGGTGTAATACGGCTGTGCGGCGCGGGCTTTTGTGGGGGGAGGGGAGGGATGAATATCAGTGTTTCGCGAGGACAGCGAGAGCTCAGGATTCAATACGTGGGTGCGTGCGGATGGCGTCATTGTTGAAAGTGAATTAGATTCTGGGAGGAAGGGCAAAAAGCAGTCGATAGTAAAAGATGTGTATAAGAGTCAGTCAAATAAGAGCTTAAAAGTTCTATAAATTCTCTAGTTGTTCAATTTTTCTGAATGCTAGCGTCAATACGGAGACGTTTTTCAGGGACAACCTGATTTGAATGAAAGAAAATAAAATTCCATTTTGTTGGACGTTTCCCTTTTCAAGTAGAATAGACGTAAAATATTAATACTAAAAAAATGACAGTTGTTTTGAAGCCAGAAAAATAAAAGAGGATGGCTTGAATGTTATAAATTACAGCCCTGAAGAAGGCCATGACACGACGATCAGAAACACAACGTTCAATGCGGTGTCATCTGGACAGGCGAGAACATTCGAATAATCGTAAATCATTGGGTTTAAGTAAATTGATAGGAAAATTACATTATTGGCCTCCCTGCATCACAAAACCATATGCTGTCACCATTAGCAACAATAATATGATTTGAATATTAACTGAATAGTCGCAGCTTCTGTCAAAAAATGTTAGAAATGCTTGAGATGGGTTGCAAATATGGCGGTGTAACAGGAAATAAGATACCTGAGCAATGTAATGTTATTACTTTCTGGGCCATGATGAAATTGAGCACACCAAAGAATAAGAGAGGTTTTGTTATGACTTGTGGCATTTCAGCATCTATACGAATGAACCAGGAAATTTCGAAACTGTGAGACGTAGGTACCACATGCTCATCGACTAGATCAGGAGAGGCTGAATAGATGAAACACTGAGTGTACGGCTGACCTTGTTCAAACAGAAAACACTTTTCCTCTTACACAAATACGTGAACTTCCAAAATATCGCAATTTCCATTACGACCTGCGAAGAGTACGTAGAAATCCATGCAATGTATTACACGATATAAGCTTTTCGTTTGACTGACTTTGTTGTAATATAACTAAAATGAGTTTTTCTATAGTCCTGTCTCAAACCCTAGGATCTCTGCGGATGTGAGCAATCCCAGCCTGAATCTACACAATGCTACATTTATTACTAGGGTTCGGATTCTCACGACCTCAACATCCTTTAAAAATGACCTATAAAATGATTTAAAAATAATAGGAAAATGAACTATAAAATTACTTAAAAATGAGAGGAAAATGACCTACGAAATGACTTAAAAATGACCTGTAATATGACTTAAAATAGGAAGAAAAAAATGATATCACTTAAAAAAATCTCATAAATTTATATGAATATGTTTATCTATTCCATGAATTTTATAATTTTTAATAAAAATGTACTTATATAAAATTATATTTAATATAAAGCCTATATTTAAGGAGGAAATGTAACCCTTAGGTCGGGTCTTCCAACCGTCAGTTTTGAAGGTCGAGAATGTTAAAGAAAATCCGCTTAATTTCGAGAGTCGAGAAGCAGAGTCCACTGTAGAAGTGAATTTCTTCATGAACTGATGTCACAGTAACAAGTTTGTTTTAGTGTGTCATTGTAAATTCATGAAACATTCACTAACAAAAAACACGAAAAGGATACAAATGCGTTGAAAATGACGTAAAGGTCCAGAAAATGACCTAAAAATTGAAAAAGAAATGACAAAAATGATAAAAAATGACCCAATAACTATACATTTCTATCACCTATACATCGCGATAAACATTCATTTTTACAAATTGCTACGTCAAGAATGCACCAATAAAAAGATGACATGTCAACAGGATTCGAGCTCTGTTCATTACAAAGAAACAATTCTGCAAATGTGTCACAACTAGGGAGCGGATTTTAAGGATTTTTTTCTTTCCAATTGAGAACATTGCCTTTGAGAAAAGTCATTAATTTTATGTTATGAAATAAAGGAAATTATCTATTTTTATCAACGGGTTTCGCATTTTTTGTCGGCTTCAATTAATAAGTCATTTTTACCCTTTTTCGTCAATTTAAAGTATTTTTTGCTGATTTCATAGATTTTAATATAATTTTAATGATACTTTGAATAATATTCACGAGGTGCAACAAATGTTCTCCACAGAATTCTTGGGTGGTTTACTAGATTTCTTCGCTTCGGAATTGTAAAGTCAGCCGTGGTATATATTCTAAGCTATTGTAAAGTGTGTCAGTGCCTTTTCCAGTTCGCCCTTTTTCATTATTTGAGACTAAAGGCAGAAATTCTCTGGCAAAGAACAGTTCAACCAAAAGTTTGCAAGCCAATTTTCGTTCTGATTGACGAAACTACAGATAGCGAGGGTCGGAATATTGCTAACGCTATTATAACGCTTTATTTATTTGGTAAAAAAAAACAACCAAAACTGTATATGACATATGGGGGGATGAGATTATCTCCACACATTTCCTTGATGCCCTGAATAAAAAAACGAAACAAACGCGAAAATAGCAACATTTGAAAAACTGGAACAAGAATTTAGAAAAAATATTATTTTAGAAAAATAGAAATTAGAAAAAATTTTGTTCCCGAGTTATAGAAAATCAATTTCAACGGTAAATGAACTGCTGATTTGATTTGTATGCATTGCTAAAAAATAGGAACGAACATCATTTCTACTCCTACCACCACAAGCAAAAGGAATGCTCAACAAAACGTGCGCACAGTGAAGCTTATTATAATTATTCAGGGTTAAATAAGTGTTTTATTGATTGTGTCTTCTAAGACACGTGATTGGCTGCAAATATATACATTTGGATGTGAATAAAATTATATATTTGTTTCAAGATACACAAAATTGATAAGAAACTAATTTGTTAAAATTAACTGAAGACCAATCAAAATATAATTCCCCCAAAAGCGGTGTAATTCAACCATCTGAACTGGTTTTCATCAAATTTATTGTGTCGTTTATTCTTTGCTCATAGGACGTTTTAAAAACATTTTATGAGAATTTTATTTTATAATTTTTGTCGATGTTTTAGGTCATCAAAATACGCCCTCCACCCATAATACATTTTTCAATGGGCTGTATTCGAGTATCACAAGAAAAGCTACCATTCTAATATGAAGAAAAAAACCTGCATATGAAATTTCAGCAAAGATATTACTCATATTATCCATTCAAACCTTTTGTGTTTTTGTCCTAAAATCTTTTATTTGTCAAACTTGAGGAGCACTCAGTTTGCCAAGTAGCACGTGCATAATCAGGAAGGTGGACGGTGGAGTGGATCGGGGTGTTGGGGGGGGGGGGCGGGAGCCAGCGCTGCTTTGCCATTTGGACGGCCTGCGAAGCGGCGCGCGGCCGCGCCAACTTGGGCTTCTTGGCGACAACTTGGGCGACCGCGACCCTAATGACCGCCAGACGCCCCCGCAGGAGCGGCAGCGGAGAGGCGGGGGAGCGTTAGTGACCTCCAAAGGAGCACGATGGATTATATACAAGTTAAGGCGAATTTATGGGCTGTCCGGGGACTATTGCTTTATTCACTTTATTCCGTTTATTCACTTAACATTACTTTATTTCCTCTATCTACTTTGAACACGCAATCTACTTTGGACACTTAATCTACTTTGGACACTTAATCTACTTTGGACACTTAATCTACTTTGGACACTTAATCTACTTTGGACACTTAATCTACTTTGGACACTTAATCTACTTTGGACACTTAATCTACTTTGGACACTTAATCTACTTTGGACACTTAATCTACTTTGGACACTTAATCTACTTTGGACACTTAATCTACTTTGGACACTTAATCTACTTTGGACACTTAATCTACTTTGGACACTTAATCTACTTTGGACACTTAATCTACTTTGGACACTTAATCTACTTTGGACACTTAATCTACTTTGGACACTTAATCTACTTTGGACACTTAATCTACTTTGGACACTTAATCTACTTTGGACACTTAATCTACTTTGGACACTTAATCTACTTTGGACACTTAATCTACTTTGGACACTTAATCTACTTTGGACACTTAATCTACTTTGGACACTTAATCTACTTTGGACACTTAATCTACTTTGGACACTTAATCTACTTTGGACACTTAATCTACTTTGGACACTTAATCTACTTTGGACACTTAATCTACTTTGGACACTTAATCTACTTTGGACACTTAATCTACTTTGGACACTTAATCTACTTTGGACACTTAATCTACTTTGGACACTTAATCTACTTTGGACACTTAATCTACTTTGGACACTTAATCTACTTTGAACACTTACTCTACTTTATACCCTTTATATAATTTATATCCTTTATCTACTTTATAAACTTTATTTACTTTACACACACTATTTACTTTACATTATCTACTTTATCCACTATCTACGTTATCCAGTATCTACTTTACCCTCTTTATCTACTTTACCCCAATAAAATTAAAAGGTATTTTGACACTTTTTTTAAACCAATGGGAATACTAAAACCAGGAAACGGACCATTTAATTTTTACTGAATCATTTGGAAAGAAGCACGTAAGGGGAAAGTAAATAAATAAATATATAAATAAACGACATTAATAATACAGACCTTTGTAAAAAAAAATATAAAAACTGTACTCACTAAGCTGCGAAAATTAAATTCTAACTTCCGGTCTATAATTAGTCACAGGTAAGAATTCTTTTCTCACCGCCCAACATTCTACCAGTTGTGGTCATGGTGTAAGTTTGTGTGGTGAAGATGTATGAATGTTACTGCTTGTGAGGTACCGTAATATCCGCATTATGTAGCAGATTAATTAATTGTATCTACACACATTTGGTAGTTGAAAGGTATGTACATATGTATATATAAAATTTAAATGTGTTCACTGTATCTAGATAGTGTAATTGACATGTTTTTGGTAGCTAAATGCAATAGTGTGTTCTCTCTCGGTTTTACATAACTCTGAGAGTGGAAATATATTTTCCGAAACTTTGGCAAACACCTATGATTTCAATTAATTTTTGCTCCTACTGACCCAAGCCCCGTTAACCTTACTCTAATATAATATTTTGGTCGCTAAGCATTCTCCATAAGATAAAGTTATGTAATCGTGCGCCCGAAAACGACGAATTTTACCGGGCCCAGGTAAAGAAAAAGTGGCTAAATCCTGTTGCTAAATATAGAAAAAAATTCTTTAACACATAGTAAAGCCAGAATCCGTGTTTTGTGGGCTCTTGAGAGCAAAACTTCGGTTGACGACACATCTGTCTGTTTGCCTGTCTGTCCCTTCAGCTGTTTTTCTTCAATATTGATATTCCCCAATTGATTTAAGTGAACTTGAGACTGTCGTATGTGAAGTATGAATAGTATGTGAAGGAATTAGGTGCTTGGTATACAAAGAATTGGCTTCACTGAGGTACATGAACAAATTAGGGGGTCATCAACAATACGCTTAGCTTTTTCTAGTTATCACATCCCTTGTAATAATCTTAATCTACTTTGAACTGAACACTTATGAGAAGATAATTTCTTTTCCTCCCCATTTGCTGAACTGAATAAAAAACAGTAGGTTGAAACAGTAGTGCGTCTACATCCACACTTTCTTGCCCTACCAGGTGGATTTCTCCCTGGGGTGGACACCTCGGCGCTAGCTCCTAATTAGCTTTCTAGGCTAGCACCAGAGTCAAATTAAGCGCTACTCACGTACGCCGGGACAAGTCCCTCCTCTTTTCCGAGAGTATCGGGCTAATGCCACGACGAAATCAAGAGCCCAACTGGAGGCCACCCGGCCTAAGGATCTGGGGGCTCAGAGCCCCTAATCCGTCTCCTCATTGCCTCCTCCTTGAAGCTATGGACGTGAGTACCGCCAGAACCTAGCCCACCTGACAGAGGGGTTCATGCATCCCGTCGGACTTTTATTGGTGGATTTGAGATCCGCCGTCAGCTGCACTGAGGATAACGACTAACGAATCCCATTCCCAAACCTGCCCAAAGGTCGGTGGCGAACTACCTTCCTATTGCCTCCACCCTGAAGCTAACGACCTGAGTGCCGCCGAGCAACTCGGGTCCGAGTGGACGTTACCTCCTCTACTAAGGGAGTTCAAGCAGTATGTGGAACTATAAATAGAACATTTAAAAAGAAAGCATGAAAAAACTGTTAAAATGTTATGATATTATGGCCCTCCCAGTTTTATTGTAGGGATGTGAAACGTCGGTTCGAAAACAAGAAGATTGTAGAAGGATTGAATCAGTAGAAATGAGATTTCTGAGAGGAGTAAAGGGCTGTACATTAAGAGACCAAGTGAAAAGTGAAAAAAATAAGAGAGGAACTAAGGCGGAAAGAAAAAGCACATGACAAAATTAAGAAGTACATAAAGCAATGGGTGACACATATTGAAAATATGCCGCAACCCAGACTTCCAGTGCAAGCCCTGATTTATAAGCTGCCAGGAAAGAGAAACATTGGAAGGAAAGAGACTGAACAGGCAATATGCCTAATCCGTAAAGGGAGATGCCGATGATGATGGCTAAGAGACTCAAGCCTTGCGACCGTCTGCCTCCCCTTTGCGGAGTTAACCAAAGTACAAGATAAAAACTGAGTTAGTATCTCGTGTTTACGGGAGAGTCAAATACGTAGGTCACTAATCCCAGGAGTGTAATGAACGTGATGCCCGAAAGGAAGGACTTGAGGTTTTCCCGTCACACACCGGCGCGACTTTGCTACAGCCAGGACAAGCTCTGAGTTCTCAACTGGCCTGCCGACATATGCGGTAGTGTACGGCGAGGAAGTGTGTGTCTTTTGTGCGCTCGCTAATGCGAGTAGAAGAGGTAAATATGAAGGGAAAGTAATGCGCGGTCTAATAGACCGTTTGCTGGGGTAATGCCCTGGTATTCGCTGATATTGATAAGAGAAACCAAGGAAAACTGCCGATAGTGCTGCTGGCCACTAAAATTTGTAGGCAGCCAGCGTCTGAATTCGACCTACCCAGGTGAAAGTATTTCGAGATATCAAGTATTTCGATCTTTCAATGATGTCGAAATACGAATTTCGAGAGAGCATGCATTTAGGTATGGACTTTGAGATAGCATGAACATCGACACACCAACGACTTCGAGACACCAACGACTTCGAGACACCAACGACTTCGAGACACCAACGACTTCGAGATACCAACGACTTCGAGACACCAACGACTTCGAGACACCGAGGACTTCGAGACACCGAGGACTTCGAGACACCAAGGACTTCGAGACACCAAGGACATCGAGACACCAAGGACTTCGAGATACCAAGGACTTTGAGATATGATTTCCAGAATGTCTAAAAACCAATTATTCCAAGATATCAATGATTTCGAGGCATACATATTTTGAAATATTCTGCATTTCGAAATACACGATTTCGAAATATCGATGAATTCCTAACAACAATTTCCATGCTGCATTACACAGAGCCATCAAAGACGCGGACATATGGATTTCCCTCTGCCGATATCGGCATTCGAATCATCGAAGGACCCCAATAATTACATTCTGCGTGAAACGATCGCCATGTCGCATCGGCGTCTTCCCACGGTTGCGCGGGCGCTCCCGGTTCGACGCCCGGGGCCGCACCGGCGCGGCGCGGCGCTGCAGGAGAGCGCGCGTCGGAGCGAGCGGAGTGGAGGGGTGGGGGCGGGGCGGCCGCGGGCAGTTCATTGTGGGGCCGCCAGGGCGCGGCGGCGGCGGCGTGTGTGCTGAGCGGGCGGGCGCACACAGCGCGCCGTGTACATGGACTTCAGCCGGCGCGCGGGGGCGGAGGCGGCGGCGGCGGCGGCGGGCGCCGGTCCGTGTGTACCCGTGGTCGAGGACGGACTTATAGGTACACAGGCGCGTGCGTGTGGATGAGGGCGCGCGCTGCGGCCGGGCCCCGGGGGCGGTGGGGGGGTGGACGGGGTGTTCGGCCACGGGGTTGGACGCGGAGGTGAGTGGGGGTGATGGTGACTGCGGTGTTGGAGGAAGAGATCGGGGACGTCACGGGTGTCGTTGGTGGTGGGAGGGACGGAGGGTGGAAAGTTGGGCAGGGGTGGTTGAGGCAACGGGGCCAGCAGAGGCGGCGGGGTCGTGGTGCGGAGGCGGGTGAGGACGGTGGGCGGTGAGGACGGTGGACGATGGGCGGCGGGTCGGTTGGGTCGGCGGTGACGGCGGGGGTGTTGGGCCAGGGGGTTGGGTGCGGAGGTGAGTGAGGGTGATGGTGACGGCGTTGGGTAGGAGAAATGGAGAAGGCAGCAAAGATATGCAGCAAGGGTGTTGGGGACGTCACGGATGCCGAAGGTGGTAGGAGTGACGGGGGGGCGGACGATTGGGCCGAGGCGACAGAGGCAGCAGAAGCGGCGGGGATGTGAGGCAGAGGTGGCGGAGGCGGGCGAGGTGATAGGCAGTGAGGGCGGTGAGTGGTGAGTACTGTGAATGATGAGGGCGATGAGTGGTGAGGGCGGTGAGTGGTGAGGGCGGTGGGCGGTGAGGGCGGTGGGCGGTGAGGGCGGTGAGCGGTGGTGGCGGTGGGCGATGGGCAGTGAAGGTAGTGGGTGGCGAGGGCAGGGGGCGGTGAAAGCGGTGGATGGTGAAGGCAGAGGGCGGTGAGGGCGGTGGGTGGTGTGGGCGGCGGGCGGTGAGCGGTGGGAGGTGAGAGCGGTGGTCAGGGCGGTGGGCGGTGGGCGGTGGTCGATGGGCGATATGCGATGAGGGCGACGGGCAGTAAAGGTGGAGGGCGGCGAGCGCAGCGAGGGCGGCGGGGACGGCGGGGGCGATGAGTGATGAGGGCGGTGAATGATGAGGGCGGTGAGCGGTGAGGGCGGTGAGTGGTGCGGGCGGTGAGCGGTGGGGGCGTTGGGGGTGGCGGTGGGGGCGTTGGGGGTGGCGGTGGGGGCGGTGGGGGTGGCGGTGGGGGTGGGGGCGGCGGGGGGGGGCGGGGGCAACGGGGGTGTCGGATACGGCGGGGGAAGCGGGGTTGGCGGGTGTAGCGTGGCGGCGGGGAGCGGGACGGCGAGGCGGCGGGTGGCGGCAGGGCGGTGGGGGCGGCGGGGGTGAACGCGCACCGGGTGCTGGCGGTCATCCTCCGGAGGTGAAGAGCGCGGGACGGCGCGTACTGTCGTCCGGAGGCCATCGATCGTAATCGGCAGCGAGGGCTCCTAGCCGCTAGCCCCTGCGATTCCGCAAGACTGTCTGCGCGCCCTAAGCCCCTGCGCTACAGCCGGGTTACTTTTATTTATTAACGTTCCCGATAGTAAGCATCTGCTCTGCAAATTCTGGTGGAAGAGATTTTGCACCCAAGACTTATTTTTTTTACTTTTTCTCGTACGGAAATTGTAGATGGTCATTTAGCATTTATGCTCTCGGGACTTGCTAATATGGGAAAAGTGTTGTTTTAAGAAAATCTCCGCCAGATTCTCTGTCTGTCGGTCCGTTCGTCTCCGCGACTGTCTCTGTCTTAGCCTGACTTTTTTTCCCCTTCGTCTGCCCATCCGTCGTCCGCTTATCTGTGATGTCTATCTAATAACAGCTCCTCCTGAACGATTATCATTCTTTTTTCAAATAGCGTTTTGTGCTAGAATTTTTTTGATTTTGGAAGATACTGCTGTTTGAGATGATCATATTCTACGAGTATTTAAATTTTTCTCATAAATCTTTCCAAATATTTCATTAAATTATTTTTCAGAATCAACAAATGTTCTTTAATAATATAGTAAATGCGTCGTATTCAATGTATAACATTGATTGAACAATTCACATTTCATTAGTGTAAATATAGACTCTACATAAAATTTGGTTGAAGGAGATGAAAGAGAAAATATAAACCTCAAAGTAATTTTAGAGCAAAAAATGACAGAAGTGAATTCTAGAATTGTGAAGGAGATAACAATAAAAATAGAAGGGTAGAATATCTAGAAAAATAATGGGATAACAATGGTAAAAGTTGAAAGTGAGAGAACCAGAGATATACTGTTGACATCATGGTCGCCCTAGGATGATACAAAAATGATATATACCATACTTATTTAAGAAGGAAATTAAAAGTGCATAATAGGTGATGTACCATTTGTATTCAAAAGCTGCTATTGCACACAGTTTAGGATTCAAATAACTGTAAGAGTATCGACTCTGTCCGGCAAAGGATTTTTTAATCAAATTATAAAATAAATAAGAAAAACTTGTTTTATTTCTGTTCTCTTTAGAAAAATTGAGAATAATTTCTATTGTTCACTTAGTCGGGAATCATGAACGACAGTAAAGAAATCTTGCACAAATTACTTTTGAGGTGCGTTCTTCATTAACTTCAATTATATCCATTTTCATGTTTTGAAATGAGTTAGGATTATCTAGATCTCCAAGTTAAATAAAAAGGAAAATAATGGAATTTAAGTTAGTACATCTTTGTAAACCTTGCTTTATTTTAATTTAGTATTGATTTTACACTTAAAATAGTTTAACTCAATTTTAGAGTGAAGTAACATGATGAGCACAAAAAATTTATACTAAGAATATTACTAATGAACTGAAAGTTATCTGGGTCAATACATTCAATTCTGCAAAACCCAATCATACAAATCTACATTGTATCTCTTCAGAATATTATCTGTTGGTGTCGTTACCGCTCATGGAAACAACAAATCAAGAGAGAATTTGAGAACGATAATTAGGCAAAGTAATGGGCCCATCAGGGTAACTGCTACAAACGAAGAATGATATATTGTCTAGTTGGGTGGAGTACTTCGTGAGATTAGCAATCAATATTCAAATCGGATTCATGTAGGATGAGTAAGTGGCAACGCCAGTTGGCAGAGGGACAGGAGAACAAACAAACGGTCCAATGAGCAATTCCCAGAATGACGTCCTTGTGTGCACTTGTGAGAAGAACGCACGAATATATGAGTTTGTACCACAAACGAAAACGTATCGCGTTGAATGAAACTCGAGAAAAGTAAATCGAGAAGTGATGTGGAGTGATGAGGGAAGAAACAAAATGTTGGGCAAGAAGCACGAAAAGAATTATGGAGAATATTAGAAAGTATAATATAATATATTCCAGTAAAAAGAAATATTATGATATGATATTGAAAGGAATTCGAGGATACTGAAGAAAATTAAAATGAAGGATTTTCAAACGAATACGGGTAAGAAAACAAACCAACACTAAATCAAATGAGAATTTCTAAGAAACCTAAAATATTTAATTGAAGACACTGTGGTTATTATTATTTGGTCGAAAAGTAATGACTATAAAATATTAGAAAATTCACAATAAAAGCATGTTTTTTTTGAAGTAGTTTATCTTTACTAATTTAATTTACTTTCATACGCAATTACATCATAGAAATTTCTTGAGCTTCTGCACTTTGAATTATTTTTTAACCCTAGATTACAAAGGCGGCCTGTACCAAGTATTATTACAAAGGCATAGTCTGACAGGCTCTTTGGGTAAAAATAAAGAAAGACTCATTTTTATAATGAAACACTAAATTAATTGGATTAAACATGTATGATATGGAGTTACAAAATACATTTTAAAGATTTTTATAGATACACCTAAATAACTTGACTCTCACGGCACACACTTTCTTGGTGCTGTCCACACGTGGCTTTTGAGAAGCGTTCACAGTAGTACCAGATCATGCGACCTTTGTTATGATCGACATGGTCCCATTATGATTGCTAAATGTTTAGAAAAAAACTTAAATGCTACCAGACAAGGAGTTTGTATTCATTATTCACAATATTAGGCAATATAGCGCCAAAAATAAAACTGACGTAATTACAAAGGCTTAGTCTACTGGAGAACGCGTGTTGGCGTACACCGGAAATAGACAAGCACACGATGTTACGTATATTTCACTGGCTGGCACACAGTGAAGGTACCTAGAGATCCAGAAACGGAGAGATCCAGAAACTGGGAGTAAGGGGAAGGGGGTGGGGGAAGCTTTTAGCACTATTTGCGTCGTCTGACAGACGACAACTTTGTAATCTGGGGTTAAAATGATACAATCACGATGTAATATTTATCCAAAGATACTCAGAAAGATATTTTCACTTTACTCTTATGGTCCGTTTAGGCTCACTCTTTCACACGTATTCATCATCTCCCTCATCTTCCTGTCAACAGAATAATTCTGAATTGCTATGTGTCGTTTGCTAAGCCAAACATATCAATTTCTAAACAAAGAACTGGGTTCTAGGCGAAAATTCAATAAACTCCATTACTCCCAAAGAATTTCGTTCTACTCAATATTTGGAATGTAAATGTATACTTGTATGAACATGTTACGTCCCCCAAAATATTTTAAACCAATATTTAGAAAAATTAAGAAAAAATGTAAGATTAGTGAATAAAATAGCTAACTTTATAAATGTACTATGTAAGTTAAGTGGGTTGTTAATATGACCGGTTTTTGACGGAGACGGTTTTTGCGAGTCTGTAGGTAATCATTGTTGAATTGAGGGCAGTATAAATAAAGTTTTTGGGGCAAATCTCTGAACAATAAGTTAGTTATGGAGTTGAAAATCTCTTGGGGGTTAATGTTGGGTTTGTGGTGCCATCAGCCGTGGCCTCTACAACTGAAGTGCCACTGCGGAATATTCTTCACCGGTGATTTTTGTATGATGAACGGTGTATACAAATGAATCATCACGATGCTTTACTTGAAGCAAAGCAAGAACGGACGAAGCAATCGGACTTCTTTGGCGAAGCACAGTCAAAGAAAATGTGCTGGGAGAACTTCAAGTAAATATTCTAAAATTGTCGTGGAAGTTACTAGTCTTCACCAAACCTCAAGACTAGTAACATAATAATTAAGGAGAATGGACTAACTAGGAACGGATGAAGTGCGTATAGTTATACGCTTTTAAATATTTCACAACTGAACTATTCAAGACTTCAGCGTGACTGTTAATTTTGTCAAGTAAAACAGTTCCACCCATCCAATTAGGGTAGAATGAGTTGGTTGAAGAGAGTAGATAAAGTTCGTAGAGAAAAAGGATAGTGCAATTATAGGACACTTAAAAGAGTAATAGTCATTATTTGAAATTATGTAATTATATGTATTAATTAAACAGTTTTAGATAACATCCATAAACATTGAACATGGTCCAAATCAACACAAGACACACGTGGTTCATGTTATGGTAGCTAAACCATCGAAAGTAGCTTATCTTTTGAATAAAAATGATGTCAAAGATACAACACTAAATTTTGAATCATGACATCTATTTTTTCTACCATGGTCGTCACAAACGCGTTCTACAATCACATCGACATATTCCTTTTGCTCTCATAGGCGCATACACATACTAGCCGTTTCAGGTAGTTAGGTCCACGGACAAAAGGTCTAATACTCATTAGATCTAATGAACAGAACGTCAATTGCGAACCAAGTATAATGCCACATACGGTCAACGCGACAGAGGATCTAATACCAAAAGAGGTCTACAATTAGAAGGTTCAATTAATAAGGTCTAATAAGCATAAACACCGAAAGTCTAGTAGATATACAAAGATGCAATAGCGAAGTTTCTATTTCTTCATTTTTAAACGCCTGAGAATCAAAAGTCTATATTTTAACAATGTGAATTAAATTTTCAAAATTTTCGAATGGTAGCAAATTACCAAAATTATAAAGATCGTGGTAATACTGACTCATACCTTCAGTCTTTAATCTACAAACTGAATATTTTATCACAATCATTTTACATACTTCCTTATTTAAAGTGTATAATTCCTATTGTGATTTCATTTCAGACTATAACATACTGACGTAATGATATGCGAACCGCATTTTGTTACGTATCTCTTACACTATAATTTCGCACAGCATTCGTGTCCAATAGACTTAGTTCATTAGAGATTTTTGACAATTACACAAAATATTATTAGAAAGTTTTACAAATTTGACCAAATATTCATTAGACGTGTTTTCATAGACCTTCTCAAAGTAGACCTTCTGTCATTTTCTGACCTAATATCTTTTGACCTAACGAGCCTCCCGCCCCCATCCCCCCTCTAACACTACTAGCTTATCCCAGGTTTCCTCAAAAAGCTCATTGTTAGTGGAAGGGTATTGCCACGATCAGATTAACGTACAAGACACTATACCTAGAACCAAACCATCGATCTTCCATTTTGACAATACGTAATCAAAATGAAGATGATGACACACTAACGTTCGACGTTAAAAATATTACATTTTCATGTATGGTTTCGAGGCTAAAAAATCACACCACTGAAAAATTGAGCCTTAATAGATAAGTGAAGAAATATTTTTAAAAATACAAACATTTTTACTAGTAAAATTTTTTATAGTTATTATTAACAAGGCAGATGGTACATAGTTATTACTTTATCTTTAGGCACAAAATAAACGGTTCCACCAAGTTTATCACTAATCTTTTGCAAAATAAAAGTTTTACACGTGTTTATTTTCTTGCAATTAAGGAACGAATATACGAACTAATAAGTTATTAGTAAGTTACATGACTAGTAACCACTGGCACACAGCGGCATCCATTTATGTATATATTCATAAATAATATTTTGTAATAAAACTAGTACAAACTAGAAAAATTATATAATCGAAGATTATGTGTAGTTATACAGTCGAAGATTATTTCTGATGTCATCGGTAGCCCAGGACATGAACGCCACTGCTATTTAGAACGAAACAATTAGCTTGTTTCGCCGACCGAAAACAAGCATGAGAAACCACATTTCTCACACGCGCTCTTCAGAAATTTCATTGTCAGCCCCTCCCCAGCGGGAACCACAAGCACACCATTAACCTGTGTAGGGATTAATCTACTCCTGGATATTACTCTCCACACTCACATACCCGCCCCTACAACCACACCTTCCCCAGTGTCTGGCTGGCAGGCAGGCAGCCGGCACCTACAAGGGCATCAGCGGTGTTCTCTGCGTCGAATACGCTCGATCAAAGGACGCCACCGAATCCCTGCGGAGATCGTCCAAAGGGACGGATGGACGGACGGACGGACGCACGGTCGGACGGCGAGTGCGCGGGACGTGCTAGCAGTCGGCGGCTGCGGTGCCGCGGGCGGCGGCGGCGGCGGCGGCGGCGGGTTCCGCCACCGCCGGCCGCGGCCCGCTGCCAGCCCAGGAGAGGGGGAATTAATAGGATTTTGCGCTTATCTGCGATCAGTTTCCGATGTACAGCACTATTAGCATAATGCCCTTCGGGGCCCCGTCGGGCCGCCGCGTCCCGCCCGCGCCTCCACCCCCCCCGCTCCCCCCTCTCGCCCCCACCCCCCACCCTCTTCAGCGTCCCTGCCCCACAGCCGACTCGGGGCCCGCTCGCCGCAAAGACGCCGGCCCGGCCGGAGCGTACCGGGTCTCTCGGACCGGAGAGGTACGAGGTTGGACGCGAAATCGAAGGTACAGGCCGGCGATT
>JAHLJT010007852.1:0-39928 GCA_031308135.1 Acheta domesticus
CAATTGCACTACGCTTCCACTTGGCAGATTCCGATGGTATGAAACTTATATATAACATTATTTGTGTTCATATTAGAAAAAATGCTTAGAAATTTGGAGGAGTTGGGTTTCGAACGCCATACTCATTAATTGCTTAGCGAGCGCTTTACTAATTGCGCTACGCTTCCACTTGGCAGATTCCGATGGTATGAAACTTATACCGGGTCTTTAGTCTAACTCGCAACCCATATCTGAGAACACAACCACTTGTTTTGGTAATTTGGCAACGCGTGAAATACCTTTGGCTTTCCTTTCACTTTTAACGACCCATCCCCCGGTCGCAGGTTTCGGGGTGGGAGAACCGGGCTATTTTGTTTGGAAGAAAGAGAAAGGACTGTCTTTGGGTAGTCATTCATACACGTTTCATTCATGAGTGTAGGAACTTACGTTTAGGAAAGAAGAATCGCTTCGAAAATGTTGACGAAAGAACAGCGTGTATTTTTGGTAGACGTTTACTTCGGCACTAAATCTTTTTTAGAGTCAGGAAATGTTTCAGGAAAAATTTCCGGAAACGCCAGTTCCCAACAAGTCAACAATTTGTAGACTAATCCAGCGCTTCAGGGACACGGGAACGTTATGGATAGGAAGCGGAATCGCAATGCCACTGTTTTAAAGGAAGATAAATTATTAGAAATTCAGGAGGTTTTGAAACATTCCCCTGAGACGTCGCTATCGAAATTGCATCAGCAATGCAATGTTTCACTCTGCAGTGCATATGTCGCAACTAAGAAATTGAAAATGCGGTCTTACAAGTGGCAGACCGTTCAAGAACTGAAAACACCGGACAGGGGCGCGCGATTTCATTTCTGCCGTTGGTTCAGAAGTTTTATTGAATTAGGACTTCACGTTCTTGGCACCTTGTTTTTTAGTGATGAAGCTTGGTTTCATCTCGACGGAAATGTAAATAAACAGAATTGCCGGTTTGTGGAGCACATCGAAACCAGATGCAACTCTCCAAAAACCTCTTCATTCTTCGAAAGTCGGGGTATGGTGTGCCATATCTCGTCGCCGAATTATCGGACCAATTTTTTTCACGGAGACAATTACTTCTGAAAGGTATAAAGACATTATTGAAAACTTCGTATCTCTTTTAGAAGAAGACGACAGGTACTGCTGGTTCCAGCAAGACGGCGCCCCGTGTCACACGGCGAACAGTAGTATGAATTTCCTAGCGGAATTTTTCGGAGAACGAATTGTTACAAAAGGTCTGTGGCCACCACGTTCCCCAGATCTTACTCCATTAGACTTTTTTCTGTGGGGTTTTCTTAAGAGTAAAGTTTATGCAAAACTTCTCTTGAAGATTTACGACGCAACATTACGGAATCTGTTGGGCAAATCGAAGAAGTTACTCTTCAACGTGTTGCAGCAACAGTACTGAAAAGAGTAAACGCCTGTCTCTTGGCAAATGGTGGTCACTTTGAAAATTTACTCTAAGGTGTGTTTATTGTCATTTTGAGAAAATAAAATTGTATAATTTTTAATTAATTATTGTCAGTAATGATTAAGTTATTACTTATGAATATTTTATTATATTTAATAATTTTATTAAAATTTTCCAATTTGTTTAATTTCCAGGTTCTATAATAATAGATAATGAAGAGCTTGGCGGTGATGTTTCATGAGATATCTTTCTGATTTCTCTCTGAGCCAGCTTTCATTAAATAATAATTATTGTTACGTTTCTGTTAATAAATCGATAAATCAGTCATAATTTCCCTCCACAACTTCAGTATCACATTTTTGTTTCTTGAGCATACTGGAGAGAATCGTCTAAAGAGACGTTTTGTTTGCTGGCTCATGCCTCTGCCCACCCCACCCCACCCACCCTGCGCAGCGTGAAAAGATTCCGGCTTGTGAGCCGAGTACCTGCCCGCCGAAGCCCTTGAATGGGGAAAAC
Organism: Acheta domesticus; assembly: GCA_031308135.1. NCBI lineage: Eukaryota > Metazoa > Arthropoda > Insecta > Orthoptera > Gryllidae > Acheta > Acheta domesticus. The sequence continues at coordinate 1,937 of JAHLJT010007852.1, forward strand.
ACAGAAAGGGCTGTTGCAGTTGCTGCAGATTATGACGCACAGCGCACTTCCTCCGCTGTCTCGGCATGCCAGCCACGGCAGTATTGAAAGGAGACAAAGACACGCAGTTGCCAAATTGCCAAAACAAGTGGTTGTGTTCTCAGATACGGGTTGCGAGTTAGACTAAAGACCCGGTATATCACAATATTTATGTTCTTATTTGAAAAATGCTTAAAAATTTGGGGGAATTGGGTTTCGAACGCAATACCCATTGATTACAAAGTAAGCGTTTTAACAATTGCACTACGCTTCCACTTGGCAGATTCCGATGGTAAGAAACATATATATCAATATTTGTGTTCATATTAGAAAAATGCTTAGAAATTCCAAGGAGTAGGGTTTGATCGCCATACATCTTTGATTGCTAAGCGAGCGCTTTACTATTTGCGCTACGCTTCCACGTTGGAGATTCCGATGGTATGAAACTGATATATCACAAATTTGTGTTCTTATTAGAAAAAATGTTTAAGAATTTAGTGGTGTTGAGTTTCGAACGCCATACCCCTTGATTGCCAAGCGAGCGTATTACTAATTGCACTACGCTTCCACTTGGCTGATTCCGATGGTATGAAACTTATATATAACATTATTTGTGTTCTTATTAGAAAAATGCTTACAAATTTGGAGTTGGGTTTCGAACGCCATACAAATTGATTGCTAAGCGGGTGCTTTACTCATTGCGCTACGCCTTCACTTGGCTGACTCCGATGGTTTGAAACTTATATATCACCATATTTGTGTTCTTAATAGAAAAATGTGCTTAGAAATTTGAAGGAGTTGGGTTTCGATCGCCATACACTTTGATTGTTAAGCGAGCGCTTTAGTAATTGCGCTAGGCTTCAACTTGGCATATTGCGATGGTATGAAATTTATATATCACAATATTTGTGTTCTTATTAGAAAAATTGTTTGAAACTTAAAGGAGTTAAGTTTCGCACGCCATACCCATTGATTGCTAAGCGAGCGCTTTACTAATTGCGCTACGCTTCCACTTGGGAGATTCCGATGGTATGAAACTTATATATCACAATAGTTGTGTCCTGATTAGAAAAATGCTTAGAAATTTGAGGTAGTTGGGTTTCGAACGCCATACACATTGAGTGTCAAGCGAGCGCTTTACCAATTGCGCTACGCTTCCACTTCTCTGATTCCGATTGTATAAAACGTATATATCAGAATATTTTTTTTTCTTATTAGAAAAATGCTTAGAAACATGAAGGACTTGGATTTTGGTCGCCATACCCATTGATTGCAAAGCGAGCGCTTTCCTAATTGCGCTACGCTTCCACTTGGCAGATTCCGATGGTATGAAACTTATATATCACAATAGTTGTGTCCTGATTAGAAAAATGCTTAGAAATTTGAGGTAGTTGGGTTTCGAACGCCATACCCATTGAGTGTCAAGCGAGCGCTTTACCAATTGCGCTACGCTTCCACTTCTCTGATTCCGATTGTATAAAACTTATATATCAGAATATTTTTTTTTCTTATTAGAAAAAATGCTTAGAAACATGAAGGACTTGGATTTTCATCGCCATACCCACTGATTGCTAAGCGAGCGCTTTACTAATTGCGCTACGCTTCCACTTGGCAGACTCCGATTTTATGAAATTTATATGTCACAATATTTTTGTTCGTTCGAGTTGGGTTTCGAACACCACACACATTGATTGCTAAGCAAAACGCTTTACTAATTGCGCTACGCCTTCACTTGGCGGATTCCGATGGTATAAAACGTATATAACACAAATTTGTGTCCTGATTAGAAAAATGCTTAGAAATTTGGAGGAGTTGGGTTTTCGAACGCCATACACATTGCATGCTCGGCAAGCGCTTACTACTTGCGCTACGCTTCCACTTTGGCAGATTCCGATGGTATGAAACTTATATATCACAATATTTGTGTTCTTATTAGAAAAAAAGCTTAAAATTTAAAGTAGTTAGGTTTTGAACGCCATACCCATTGATTGCTAATCAAGAGCTTTGCTAATTGCGCTACGCTTCCTCTTTGGCAGATTCCGATGGTATGAAACTTATATATCTGTTACGTCCCAATTTAAAACTATTTATTGAATTTTTTATTTCCTTGCACCCAGGGGACTCTTGTAGCACAATTCTTCATACTCAATTATTTGAACAACCAGTGTAGTGTGTTGAAAACTGTATGTGAGTGAATTCGGTCGGAGTGGCGTCGTTCCGAGGAATGCAGTTGTCGCCGCGCCCTGCTGGACCCCTGCACCCCTGCTGGACCACCCTCCGCGCGTCCCGCCCCCGTGGGTGTGGCGACTGCGAACGTGCCGGAGGGTGTTATTCCAGGCGCATTTTTTTTGGCAACTTCCTGTCCGAGCCCCTCCGGCTCCAAGGGCATGCGTGCGCGCTGAGTGCGTGTACAAGCTTCGCCATCTCCCCAACAGCGCTAGCCCTCAGACACACACGCAAATTGACACTAGCGCCCCTGTGTGTCACGAAAGGACAACATTTCGACCGACCAGTCTTCAAAAACTTTTCATCCGACGAGATCAAAAACTCTTGTGGCAACCTCCGCAGAGGTCAGACGTACTTTCGTATGCGGTGCAAAATCTATTTTGCCTACCGCAATCTGTTGCAAGAAGCGGCTCTCTAGCATTTACTTACAATATGCGGTGCAACGCCTAGTTGCCTACTGCAATCTGCTAGAAGACGCTGCTCTGCACAATATTTTAATTTGGGGTCGCAACTCTGCGCCATCCCCGTCAACAATCTCCTGCTGCTGCAACATCTCTCGACCGACATCTGCTGTAAGAAACACCCACCAGAGCTCCAACGGATAACTGACTACTTATTTCAAACTTCTATCTGATGCATCAGAAATCTACTTGAGTGCACTCTTTTAATCTATTTAAATTTAACGCAAGAAAGGACTTTAATTTTTGGCAACTTCTGACTTCACGATTACTGTTTTTTCAATTACTTTTCTTCATTTCTTTTTCATTACTTTTTTCACATTAATTTTTTATCTTACTGTTTTTTAGTATTTGTTTGATTGTTTACTAACCTTTTAACTCAAATTTTTTAGTATATAATATTAGTTATTTTTTATTACAGCTAATGTTGTTCTTTTTTGCCCTATCATATTCCATCCATCTATGCAATACCATACAGCTCAATTAATTTTATGTGTTATGTGTATCATTTAATTTACAGTCTGCTGGTCCTCCAAATATATAAACATAAAGCTATCAGAGATTCCTCCATATTCTACTTTTCTTTTTATACTGCCAAATCACATTTTGCAGACGATACACGTAACAATATCATTTAATTTGTGTTCCAATTAGAAAAATGCTTAGAAATTTGAAGGCGATGAGTTTCGAACGCCATACCGAATGACTGCTAAGCGAGCGCTTTACTAATTGCGCTACGCTTCCACTTTGGCAGATTCCGATGGTATGAAATTTATATATCAAATATTTGTGTTCTTCTTAGAAAAAAGGCTTCGAAATTTGAAGGAGTTGGGTTACGAACGCCATTAACATTGATTGTTAAGCGAGCGCTTTACTTATGGCGCTACGCTCCCACTTCCCAGATTTTGATGTTATGAAACTTATATATCACAATATTTGTTTTCTTATAAGAAAAATGCTTAGAAATTCGGAGGAGTTAAGTTTCAAACGCCATACTCATTGATTGCTAAGCGACCGCTTTACCAATTGCGATACGCCTCCACTTGCCAGAATCCGATGGTATGAAATTTATGTATCATAATATTGGTGTTCTTAATAGAAAAATGCTTAGATATTTGGAGGAGTTGGGTTTCGAACGACATTCCCATTGATTGCTAAGCGAGGGCTTTACTAATTGCGCTAGGCTTTTACTTCGCAGATTCCGATGGTATGAAATTTATATATCACAATATTTTTGTTCTTATTAGAAAAATGCTTAAAAATTTGAAGGAGTTGGGTTTCGAACGGCTTACCCATTGATTGCTAAGCTTGCGCTTTACTAATTGCGCTACGCTTCCACTTTGGTTGATTCCGGTGGTATGAGACTTACATATCCCAATATTTGTGTTCTAATTAGAAAAAAAGCTTAGAAATTTGAAGGAGTTCAGTTTCGAACGCCAAAACAATTGATTGCTAAGCGAGCGCTCTACTAATTGCGCTACGCTTCGAATTGGCGGATAGCTATGATATGAAACTTATATATCACAATATTTGTGTTCTTATTAAAAAATTGCTTAGAAATTTGGTGGAGTAGTGTTTTCGAACGCCAAACCCATTGATTGCTCAGCTTAAAAATATATAGTATTTGGGTTTCGAACGCCATACCCATTGATTGCTAAGGAAGCGCTTTGCTAATTGCGCTACGCTTCCACATTGGCAGATTCCGATGGTATGAAACATAGAAATCACAATATTTGTGTTCCAATTAGAAAAATGCACAGAAATTTGAAGGAGTTTAGTTTCGAACGACAAACCCATTGATTGCTAAGCGAGCGCTTTACTAATCGCGCTACGCTTCCACTTGGAAGATTCCGATGGTATGAAACTTATATATCACAATATTTGATTCCTTATTAGAAAAAAATGCTTAGAAATTTGAAGGAGTTGGGTTTCGAACGCCATAAACATTGACAGTTAAGCGAGCTCTTTACTAATTGCGCTACCCTTCCACTTGGCAGTACCCGATGGTAAGAAACTTATATATCACAATATTTGTGTTCTTATTAGAAAAATTCATAAAAATTTGGAGGAGTTGCGTTTCGAACGCCATACAAATTGATTGACAACCGAGCGCTTTACTAATTGCGCTACGCTTCTACTTGGCAAACTACGATGATATGAAACTTATATATCACAATATTTGTGTTTTTATTAGAAAGATACATAGAAATTTGAAGGTGTTGAGTTTCGAACGCCATACCCATTACAGCTAAGCGAGCGCTTTACTAATTGCGCAACGCTTCCACTTGGAAGATTCCGATAGTATGAAACTTATATATCACAATATTTGTGTTCTTATTAGAAAAACGCTTAGAAATTTGAAGTAGTTGGGTTACGAACGCCATACACATTGATTGCCAAGCGAGTGCTTTACTAATTGCGCAACGCTTCCACTTGGCAGATTCCGATGGAATGAAACTTGAATATCACAAAATTTGTGTTCTTATTAGAAAAAAAAAAAGCTTAGAAATTTGAAGCAGTTGGGTTTCTAACGCTATACCCATTGATATCAAAGCGAGCGCATTATTAATTGCGCTACGCTTCCACTTCGCAGATTTCGATTGAATGAATCTTATATATTAATATTTTTATGTCCTTATTAAAAAAAATGCTTAGAAATTTAAGAACGCCATACTTATTGATTGCCAAGTGAGCGCTTTACTAATTGCGCTAGTCTTCCATTGGCAGATTCTGATGGTATGAAACTTATATATCACAATATTTGTGTTCTTATTAAAAAATTTTTAGAAATTTGAAGGAGTTGGGTTTCGAACGCCATACCCATTGATTGCCAAGCGAGCTCTTTACAAATTGCGCTACGCTTCCACTTGGCAGATTCCGATGGTATGAAACTTATATATCACAATATTTGTGTTCTTATTAGAAAAATGCTTAGAAATTTAAAAGAGTTCACTTTCGAACGCCATACCTATTGACTGCTAAGATAGTGCTTTACTAATTGCGCTACGCTTCGCTTCAGTAATTCCGATGGTATAAAAATTATATATCACAATATTTGTGTTCTTATTAGAAAAATTCCTAGAAATTTGAACGAGTTGGGTTTCGAACGCCATACCCATTGATTGCTAAGCTAGCTCTTTACTAATTGCGTTACGCTTCCACTTGGCTGATTCCGATGGTTTGAAACTTATATATCACATAATTTGTGTTCACAAAAGAAAAAAATGCTTAGAAATTCGGAGGAGTTGGGTTTTGAACGCCATACGCATTGATTGGCAAACGTGAGCTTTACTAATTGCGCTACGCTTCCACGTGGTTGATTCCGATTGTATGAAATTTATATATCACAATATATATGTTCTTTGTAGGAAAAGGCTTAGAAATTTGGAGGATTTAGGTTTCGAATGCCATACCCAATCATTGCTAAGCAAGCGCTATACTAATTGCGCTAGACTTCCACTTGGCATATCCCGATGGTATGAAACTTATATATCACAATATTTGTGTTCTTAAAAAATTCTCAGAAATTTGAAGGAGTTGGGTTTCGAACGCCATACCTATTGATGGCCAAGCGAGCGTTTTACTAATTGCGCTACGCTTCCACTTCGCAGATTCCGATGGTATGAAATTTATACATCAGAATAATTGTGATCTTATTAGAAAAATGCTTAGAAATTTGGAGGAGTTTGGTTTCGAACGCCATACCCATTGATTGCCAAGCAGCGCTTTACTAATTGCGCTACGCTTCCACTTGTCTGATTCCGATGGTATAATCGTATATATCACAATATTTGTGTTCTTATTAAAAATATACATAGAAATTTGAAAGTGTTTGGTTTCGAACGCCATAACCATTGATTTCCAAGCGAGCGCTTTACTAATTGCGCCACGCTTCCACTTGGCGGATTTCAATGGTATGAAACTGATATATCACAATTTTTGTGTTCTAATTAGAAAAATACATAGAAATTTGGAGGTGTTGTGTTTCGAACGCCATACCCATTGATTGTTAAGCGAGCGCTTTACTAATTGCGCTAGGCTTTCACTTGGCAGATTGCGATAGTATGAAACTTATATATCAGAATATTGGTGTTCTATTTAGAAAAATACATAGAAATTTTAAGTAATTGGGTTTCGATAGCCATACCCATTGCATGCTAAGCGATCGTTTAAAAATTGCGATACGCTTCTTAATGGCAAAATTCGATGGCATGAAACTTATATATCACAATATTAGTGTTTTTATTAGAAAAATGCTTAGAAATTTGAAGAAGTTTTGTTTTGAACGCAATACCCATTGATTGCAAAACGAGGGCTTTACTAATTGCGCTAGGTTTCCAGTTGGCAGATCCCGATAATATGAAACATATATATCACAAAATTAGTGTTCTTGTTAGAAAAACACTAAGGTATTTCGAGGAGTTGGGTTTCGAACGCCATAACAACTGATTGCCAAGCGAGCGCTTTACTAATAGCGCTACGTATCCACTTGGCACATTCCGATGTTATAAAACGTATATATCACAATATTTGTGTTCTTATTAAAAAAATACATAGACATTTGGAGGAGTTGGGTTTTGAACGCAATACCTATTGAATGCCAAGCTAGCGCTTTTCTAATTGCGTTACGCTTCCACTTGGCCGATTCCGATGTTATGAAATTTATATTTTACAATATTTGTGTTCTTATTAGTAAAATTCATAGAAATTTGTAGTAGTTGGGTATCGAACTCCATACCTCTCATACGAAAAGCAAACGCTTTACTAATAGAGCTACGTCTCCGCTTTGCGTCGTTTGAAGGTATTAGCCTTATATATCACAACATTTGTGTTCTATTTAGAAAAATTTATAGAAATTTGAAGTAGTTTGGTATCGAACGCCATACCTCTCGCATGCTTAGCAAGCACTTTACGAATGGAGCTAGGACTTCGCTTTGTGTGGTTTGAAGGTATTAGTTTCATATATCACAACATTTGAGTTCTATTTAGAAAAAATCATAGAAATTTGATGTAGTTGGGTAACAAAGCCATACCTCTCGCATGCTAATCAAGCGCTTTACTAATGCAGCTACGCCTCCCCTTTGCGGATCTTAAGGTATTATGCTTATATATCACAACATTTGTGTTCTATTTACAAAAATTTATAGAAATTTGAAGGAGTTGGGTTTCGAACGCCATACCTCTCGCATGCTAAGCAAGCGCTGTACTGATGGGGTTACGCCTCCGATTTGCGTGGTTGAAGGTACTAGCCTTATATATCACAACATTTGTGTTCTAATTAGAAAAATTCATAGAAATTTGAAGTAGTTGTGTATCGAAAGCCATACATCTCGCATGCTGAGCAAGCGCTTTACTGATGGAGCTACAACTCCGCTTTGCGTGGTTTGAAGGTATTAGCCTAATATAACACAACATTTGTGTTCTATTTAGAAAAATTCATAGAAATTTAAAGTAGTATGGTATCGAACGCCATAAATCTCGCATGCTAAGCAAGCGCTTTACTAATGGAGCTTCGTTCCCGCTTTGCGAGGTTTGACGGTATATCACAACCCCTTACAGATCACAAACTTTGTGTTCTATTCAGAAAATTCATAGTAATTCGAAGTAGTTGGGTGTCGGACGCCATACCTCTCGCATGAAAAGCAAGCTCTTTACTAATTAAGCTACGCCTCCGCACTGCGTGGTTTGAAGTTATTAGCCTTGCATATCACAATATTTGATTTCTATTTAGAAAAATTCATAGAAATTTAAGAAGATGGGTATCGAACGCCATAACTCTCGCATGCTAAGCAAGCGATTTACTAATGGAGCTAAGCCTCCGCTTTGTGTGGTTTGAAGGTATTAGCCTTGTATATCACAACATTTGTGTTCTATTTACAAAAATTTATAGAAATTTGAAGTAGTTGGGTGTTGGACGCCATACCTCTCGCATGAAAAGCAAGCTCTTTTCTAATTAAGCTACGCCTCCGCACTGCGTGGTTTGAAGTTATTAGCCTTACATATCACAATATTTGATTTCTATTTAGAAAAATTCATAGAAATTTAAGAAGATGGGTATCGAACGCCATAACTCTCGCATGCTAAGCAAGCGATTTACTAATGGAGCTAAGCCTCCGCTTTGTGTGGTTTGAAGGTATTAGCCTTGTATATCACAACATTTGTGTTCTATTTAGAAAAATTCATAAAAAATTTGAAGTAGTTGTGTATCGAAAGCTATAGCTCTCGCATGCCAAGCAAGCGCTTTTCTAATGGATCTACACCACCGCTATGCGAGGTGTGAAGGTTTTAACCATATATATCACAACACTTGTGTTCTATATAGAAAAATTCATAGAAATTTGAAGCAGTTGGGTATCGAACGCCATACCTTTCGCATGCAAAGCAAGCTCTTTACTAATGAAGCTACGCCTCCGCAATGAGTGGCTTGATGTTATTAGCCTTATATATCACAATATTTGTGTTCAATTTAGAAAAATTCATAGAAATTTGAAGTAGTTGAGTATCGAACGTAAAATCTCTCGCTTGCAGAGCAAGCGCTTCAGAAATAGAGCTACGCCTCCGCTTTGCGTTATTTGAAGGTATTAGTCTTACATACCACAACTTTTTTGTTCTATTTAGAAATATTCATAGAAATTTGAAGTAGTTGGTTATCGAACGCCATACCTCTCGTATGCTAAGCAAGCGCTTTACTAATGGAGCTTCGCCTCTGCTGTGCGTTGTTTGAAGGTATTAGGCTTATATATCCCAAAATTTGTGTTCTATTTAGAAAAATTCATATAAATTTGGAGTAGTTGGGTATCGAACGCCATACCTCTCGCATGCTAATCGAGCGCTTTACTAATAGCGCTACGCCTCCGTTAGGTGTGGTTTGAAGGTATTAGCCTTATATATCACAACATTTGTGTTCTATTTAAAAAAATTCATATAAATTTGATGTAGTTGGGTATCAAAAGCCATACCTCTCGCATGCTAAGCAAGCGCTTTACTAATGGAGCTACGCCACCTCTTTGTGAGCTTTTAGGTTATAAGCTTTATATATCACAACATTTGTGACCTTTTTAGAAAAATAAATAGAAATTTTAAGTAGTTGGTTATCGAAAGCCATAACTTTTCCATGGTAGTCGAGCGCATTACTAATGAAGTTACGCCTTCGCTTTTCGTGGTTTGAAGGTATTAGCCTTATATATCACAACATTTGTGTTCTTTTTTGAAAAATACATAGAAATTAGAAGTAGTTGGGTATCGAAAGCCATACCTCTCGCCTGCTAATCGAGCGCTTTACTAATAGCGCTACGTGTCGGTTATGAGTGGTTTAAAAGTATTAGCCTTATATATCACAACATTGGTGTTCAACTAAGAAAAAATTCATAGAAATTTGAAGTGGTTGATTATCGAACGTCATACCTCTCGCATATAAAGCAAGCGCTTTACTAATGGAGCTACGCCCCTGCATTGCGTGTTTGAAGGTATTAGCCTTATATATCACAACATTTGTGTTCTATTTAGAAAAATTCATAGAAATTGTAAGTAGTTGTGTATCAAAAGCCATACCTCTCGCATGCTAAGCAATCGCTTTACTAATGGAGCTACGCCTCCGATTTGCGTGATTTGAAGGTATTATCCTTATATATCACAACATTTGTGTTGTATTTAGAAAAATACATAGAAATTTAATGTAGTTGGGTATCGATCGCCATACCTCTAGCATGCTAATCTAGCGCCGTACTAATGCAGCTACGCCTCCGCTTTGCGGATCATGAAGTTATTAGCCTTATATATCACAATATTTGTGTTCTACTTAGAAAAAATTCACGGAAATTTGAAGTAGTTGGTTATCGAACTCCATACCTCGCGCATGCTAAGCAAGCGCTTTAGTAGTAGAGCTACGCCTCCGCTTTGCGTGATTTGAAGGTATTAGCCTGATATATCACAACATTTTGTTCTATTTAGAAATATTCATAGAAATTTGAAGTGGTTGGTTATTGAACGCCATACCTCTCGCATGCTAAGCAAGCGCTTTACAAATGGAGCTACGCCTCTGCTTCGCGTGTTTTGAAGGAATTAGGCTTATATATCACGGAAACGATTGAGGGATTACAGACGAGTGTAAACATCCTAGAAAGATATAGTGTAGCATGGGGATTAAAAGTAAATATTCTATAAACAAAAACTGTTGTCTTCAAGAATGGGTTTATTTGGGGTAACAAAGAGAAATGGTATTACGCACAGGAGGAACTCGACCGTGTGAAAACTTTTACTTATCTTGGTGACAAATTCTCTATGAACGGGGGATGGAATAAACACATAGTTGCGGCTCATAGTAAAGGAAGAATTGCTCTCAAAGAAATCGGTTGCGTAATGCGTAGAGTACCGGAATTGCCCTTAAAGGTGTGCGACACAATGTTTAAATCACTAGTGCTCCCAGCAATGAATTACGGGGCGGAAATCTGTGGAGTGGATATAATAGACAGATTAGAAAGCATCGAAACAGATTATTATAAATTAATTCTTGGAGTCTCTAGATTCGCAGCAAATGTCGGCGTCTTAAGAGAGGTAGGTAGTGTAGGAATTAGGAAAGATTTAAAAATGAAAGCCATTAAGCTTTGGATTAGATTAGCAAGTGAAGAGTCCGACACGCTTATTCGCAGGTGCTTTAGAGCGCCATTACAGGAAAACGATCAGCGATATTGGTCGTATAAAGTGAAAAGGGTACTAGAACGCGCAGGTCTGGGAGACGTTTCTCCTGATATGGTTGAGAATAGGGGATCACGGAAATAGAACGATTAATTTCAGATCGACTTTCGGATATTAAAAGGCAAGATATTCTTGCAGCATCGGCAGAAAAATGTTCGTTAGTGGTACAAATTCACACGAGTCCTGTATGGGAATGCGAAAGTTACGTACACACTTAAAAGGGACGCAAGAGGGGGATACGCGTGGTTTAGGTTAGGGGGTGGATGCAACGTAGAATGAAGGATTGGAATGACAATGGAATCTGTGTACTGTGCGGTGATAGAGAAGATTGGATCCACATTCTGTTAAATTGCTGCGCTACAGAAACTTGGAGAGGAAAATGGATGGGAATGGGGAATTATGGCTTCCAATTTAGAAACATAACGCTCGCTCAAAATATATTAGCTGATAACAGATCTCACTTTATGAAAGAATTAGGAATATTTTTAGGAAAGGTTCGAACTATCAGGGAAACGGTAATCAGGGAGTGGGAAAACAGTATTGGTTAGTAGTACGAGCGGAGCCTAGACTGGAGATAAAAAAATTAATTCAATAAGCAAGAGATAATTAAATTAACTAGTAAGGTAGTCAATAATGCTAATCATATTTATTAATTAGTATATTAGTCAGTATTAATTAATTAATCAGTAAGCGATAATTAAGTTAATCAGTAGCAAATTGTTCGGAGAGGCGGTGGTGCGGGCGATCTTCTGTGGCGGTGTTTGATTTCAGGGGCTGAGTAGGCCAAAGACGGGAAGGAGAAGATGCCCACGCCAGAAAAAAAAATAGTTTAGAAAATAAAAACTAGTAGTTTAGCATGTACTCCTCTTCTGACGGCAGGTTTTTCCCCCTTCAGGGGTTTTTTCCTCAGCCGTACCTTATGGTCTCTTTTCCGCGGCTTTGATGCGATGAAGAGACCATTAGGGGTGAATGCCAGAATTCGAAAGGTTAGAATGCGGTAGGATGTAGGTATTGTAATGGCTTAAAGGCCTTCAGCCTAGCCACATAGTTAAAAGAATTGAAATTATGTATCAATGTGTCATAATTACCTATAAAATAAAAATAAAAATATATCACAACATTTGTGTTCTATTTAGAAAAGTTCATATAAATTGGCAGTAATTGGTTATCGAACGCCATACCTCTCGCATGCTAAGCAAGCGCATTACTAATGGAGCTACGCCTCCGCTTTGCGTGGTTTGAAGGTATTAGGCTTATATATCACAACATTTGTGTTCTATTTAGAAAAATTCATATAAATTTGAAGTAGTTGGGTTTCGAACGCCATACCTCTCGCATGCTAAGCAAGCGCTTTACTAATGGAGCTACGCCTCCGCGTTGTGTGGTTTCAAGGTTTTAGCCTTATATATCACAACATTTGTGTTCTATTTAGAAAAATTCATAGAAATTTTGAATGGCTGGTTAGCGAACGCTATACCTCTGGCATGCTAAGCAAACGTAGCGGCTGAAATAGCTAAAAACACTATTTCAAGAAACTGAGTTAATTCTTCATTTACCCATCTGATCTTGCACTCACGAACAGATTTCCACTCATAAAACTGGACGCATAAATAGGTCAAGGCATCAGAGTTGTCTGTAAATGTTTTAAGACATTTCTTTTACTTCTGATATTTCGTTGAAAGTTAAAATTTCGCGAGGTCGTGCAGCAAAGTTATTGCCAGAAATATTCGACAACACTTCAAGAGTATTGACTTTCTTGAATTTTACGTTTCTTATAGTGCTTTCACATGGATAATCACATTTGACAGGTAGTTTGTTATAAAGCAGTTGGTGTAGGAGTAGGCATTGGGTAAGTAGTGTTAAGAGTTTTACTACTATAAAAGCCTGCATAGAAGCTAATTTAAGTAAAATATTACAAACCATTAAACAAATTCATTTGTCATCATAATTTTGATATAGCCTGAACTTACACCTGAAACCTGAATTTAAAAAAAAACACAATTTCTAAAAAAAATTAATTTAATTACTCCAGGATTTTTACAGGTTTCTGGATTCTTCTCAGGAGAAAATTTTCAGTAATGACACTACATAAAATCGCTAGTGAAGACTAAATACTTTTCTAAAAGTCCGTTTATTATAATTGTTCGAAGAGAAGATCTTCAACACCAAAACATTGTGCATTGATTAGGAAACCTTCTGAGATATCGAAAAACGCATTATTAGCGCCTGAAACGGCTTGAAACACTATATCAGGAAACTGAGTTATACACTTCTTTTACCTATTGCTCTCAAGAAGAGAGTTCCACTCATGCAACTGGACGCATAGATCGGTGAAGGCATCCAGTTGTCTGTAAACGTTTTCAGACATTTCTTTGACTTCTGATATTTCGTTGAAAGTTAAATTTCGCGAGGTCGTGCAGCAATGTAAATGCCAGAAATATTCGTCAATACTTCCTTAAGAGAATTGTCTTTGTTGAATTTAACGTTTCTAATATTGATTTCACATGGATGTTCGTTTTTCACATGTAGTTTGGTATAACCTCCTGAGTCCTGAGATATTTTTTTACAAATTTGGGATAATGAACCTGTCTAATCACTTCTAAAAAATACAGAACTTTAGAAAATTGTTAAAACAAATCTTTTATTGACCAATAGGGCACAAAAGCTGGTATAGTATACTATACGTTGGGTCTCAGTGCGGTCAAATGTACTCTACATTTTTCTGTTGGAGGAAAGTGATATTTGAAGGAGTGTCTGCTGATTTTGCTGGATTGAGAGGGTAATTTATTAACAAAATAGTATAAAAATATAGAAAATCATGTTTATTATAGAGTTTTAAAAAGTAAATTACAAAGATACATTGTAGTGTATATATTTTGAAATCCTAATTATGTATGAAACAGAGCAAAACAGTTTCTTTGTGCATTTAGGCATAGAAAAACCTTGCAAGTTGTACATCTTGCCCTACAAAGACTTTTACAACCCTCTCTCCGGCGTTTTTGAAATATTTTCCTTTGAACTATCTCAGGCATATGTACACTTTGTCTCCGAAATTCAGGAGATGGTAGTGGTTCAGGCTTTTTTCTCTTTACTGGAGCTCTTTGAAGAACTTCCTCATTTTCATTGTCTCTTTCGTTTTGGCTGGCTTCATTATTTACTTGATTTGCCTTCAAGAGCTCTTGGCCTAGCATCATCTTGAAGGCTCGCAGCTGTAAAATATTCTTTTGTGGAACATTCTCTTTTTTCTTGTCTTGTTTGTACTGTAACCAAGCATTACTAACAGCCACGTCGGTGAAATGACATATTGTCCGAACTGTCCATTTCTTGGTTCTAGCCCGCATTGGGCAATACGAATTTAGACGGTCTGCCATATCGACACCTCCCATGTAGGAGTTATAGTTTCTCACTACATTCGGCCTCTCAACATGAACATGCTTCTTATCTTTTTTTGACCTTCTTCTGCAAATGTCAGTCGGCTCAACACCTTGGACGCAGGAAAGCATGAGGACACTTTTGTTATCCATCCATTTGACAATTGCCAACTGGTGGTCACTTCTAACTAGCATGTCCTTTGATCCTTGACCCTCACGCTTCAATTTAGTATCTGACCTAAGTCGAATGGTTTGGGGAATTCTATTAGACCTAATTGCCCCAGTAGAGCCAAATCCTTTCTTGAGAAGGCAATCCGCTAGCTTCACTGAAGTGAAAAATCTGTCGTGATATAATATATGCTCAGGATGCAATAACCTTGTTAGCATTAACACTGAAGCATCGCTTAATCCATGATCTAAAAACTCATCATCAAACGTAGTCTTTCCTTGATAGCAAAAGAAATCGCAAACCATCCCATCAGGATTTGCTAACACAAATATCTTAAGGCCAACGGGATTTGGTTTCCCTCTGACGTACTGCTTTATTGCACAGTTGCCCTGAAATGGTACCATCATTTCATCTACAGAAATATGTAGAAATCGAGGTTGCAGCAGACATCCATCTTTAATTTTTTCTAAGAAAGGACGTACTTTCCAGACTCGATCTCTCTGCCTTTCACTTTCTGGTACATCATGATCAAACACTACTTTTATAGAATTTCTAATTTTGAAGTACCTATCTCTACTGCAATGATAGGTATTTGCCATTGTTGTTGCCAGTACATCCTTATTATGGGATACTGCAAGCATGCCATTTCCATTGTCATTCCAAACCAAGTCCTTATCTCTTCTGGAGTTGTCTCAAGTGATTTGCCGTGTAAAAGGGCGAATATCTGATTTGTTTTTTCTGAAATAGTTTTAAACATACTATCGTCTATGTACTGTTGGAAATAATCAATTAAATCCCAATTCTGAGAGTTAATAGTTGCATAGGGTTCTAAATCTGGAAGATTTGATGGAGTGAAATTTCTCCGTCTCCATGTACCCCCGCTATCTGCATTTTCTGGTGATTCCTAAGAGGGGAAAAAACTACTAAATAACTAAAATAATTTTAATTTCTTATAAGGGTAACAAGAAATTAACTTATTTATTTTATTAAAATTAACTTATTTATTTTATTAAAGTTAACTTATTTATTTTATTAAAGTTAACTTATTTATTTTATTACAATTAACTTAATTTTGCTTTGATTAAAATCACAAGTTTGGTTTTATTAACAATTATAACTTTACCTCCCACCCCAAGTCATTAGCTTCTTCCTCGATGATAATTTCCTCCATGACCAATGTGTTGCCAGTGGGAATGTCTTCGTCCTCTCCGTCCAATTCTGAAAGTTCAGCATCAGAGACATTTAGATTCTCCAAGTACCATAAATTTACATCAGGAGAAAAAATATCATAATTTATCAATGCTATTCAAAATGTAAAAATTTATCAATATTACACAATAAGAAGTGATACGTTAGCATAGAATGCGATATTAATTCATATGAATAATTATTTTACTTCAAAATGCTAGCTGCAAGAAAAACATGTTAAGCAGTAACTGTGTACAGTCCTGGAGTATAGCATATTATACTTTGAATATTAGATCTCATTACAACACAATGCTTTTCTCAGAATACTTCTCAATTAATTTAGAAACAAAATATGCATCATAAAAAAGTCAAATGAAATTTTCCAGCACCGTAGAGAAATATTAACTATTTACTTACTTCGAAAAACATTGGATCGGCGTGTCGTCATTTTCGGCAGAGGCGCCATGTTGCAATAAATCAGCTGAAATATTGCCTGCATTCACGACGAACACCTCCATTTAGTTTCTATTACTGCTCACTAGATGGCAGATGCTAATACAGGCCATCAAATACATCTGATGTGTGGCGACACCAATCCAAGAATTTTCTAACTTCTACGACTGTCAGGTAAAGTATACTATACTCGGGGACCCAGGAGGATAAAGCGGTTGTTGTAGTAGTAATAGGGTAAGTAGTGTTAAGAGTTTTACACCCATAAAAGCCTGCATAGAAAATAATTTAAGTAAAATATTTCAAAACTTTACACAAATTCATTTGTCAGAACCATTTTGAAAGATCCTGAACCTACTCTTGGAAACTGAATTTAGAAAAAAAACACAATTTTTAAAAATAATTAATTAATTTTTTCCAGAATTTTTAAATGTTTCTGGATTGTTGTCAGGAGAAAATTTTCTGTTATGACATTACATAAAATCGATAGTGAAGACTAAATACTTTTCTAAAAGTCCGTTTATTATAATTGTTCGAAGAGAAGTTCTCCAAAACTAAAACATTGTGCATTTACTAGGAAACCTTTTCAGATATCGAAAAACGCATTATTAGCGGATGAAACGGCTAAAAACACTATTTCAGGAAACTGAGTTATATACTTCTTTTACCTATCTGATATTGCTCTCAAGAAGAGAGTTCCACTCATGCAACTGGACGCATAGATCGGTGAAGGCATCGAGTTGTCTGTAAACGTTTTCAGACATTTCTTTTACTTCTGATATTTCGTTGAAAGTTAAAATTTCGCGAGGTCGTTCAGCAATGTTAATGCCAGAAATATTCGTCAACACTTCCTCAAGAGAATTGTCTTTGTTGAATTTTACGTTTCTTATAGTGCTTTCACATGGATGTTCACTTTTGACAGGTAGTTTGGTATAAAGCAGTTAGAGTAGTAGTCATAGAGTAAGTAGTGTTAAGAGTTTTAAACCCATAAAAGCCTGCATAGAAAATAATTTAAGTAAAATATTTAAAACCTTTACACAAATTCTTTGACATAACAATTTTGAAAGATCCTAAACCCACTTTTAGAGCCTGAATTTAGAACCAAACACAATTCCTAAAACAATTAATTTAATTTTTCCAGAATTCTTACAGGTTTCTGGTTTGTTCTAAGGAGTAACTTTTCAGTCATGACATTACATAAAATCTATAGTGAATTCTAAATACTTAGCTAAAAGTCCGTTCACCATAATTGTTCGAAGAGAAGATTTCCAATACCAAAACATTGTGCATTTATTAAGAAAACTTCTGAGATATCGAAAAACGCTTTATTAGCTGCTGAAACGGCTAAAAACACTATTTTAAGAAATCTGAGTTAAATACTTCTTTTACCTATCAGATCTTGCTCCCACGAAGAGAGTACAACTTAAGAAACTAAATGCATAGATAGGTGCAGGCATCCGAGTTTTCTGTAAACTCTTTTAGACATTTCTTATACGTTCTGATATTTCGATGAACGTTAAAATTTCGGGAGATCGTGCACCATAGTTGATTCCAGAAACATTTGTCACACACTTCTTCAAGATATATATATATATATATATATATATATATTATATATATATATATATATATATATATATATATCTTGGTCTGTGTTGCATTTTACGTTTCTTATGGTGCTTTCACATTGATGTTCACTTTTGACAGATAGTTTGGTATAAAGCAATCGGTGTAAGTGTAGTCATAGTGTACTTTGCGTTAAGAGTTTTACACCTATAAAACCTGCATAGAAAATAATTTCAAGTAAAATTTTCAAAACCTATACACAAATTTATTTGTCATAACCATTTTGAAATATCCTGAACCTACTCTTGGAACCTGAAATAAGAAAAAAAAACACAATTTCTATAAAAATTATTTTAATTTTTCCAGAATTTTTTCAGGTTTCTGGTTTGTTCTCAGGAGAACATTTTCAGTCATGACATTACGTAAAATCGATAGTGAAGCCTAAATACTTCTACGAAAAACACTATACGAAGAAAATGAGATAGATACTTGTGTTACCTTTCTGATATTGTACTCACGAAGGGAGTTCCACTCATTAAACTGGATATATTGCCTTGTGTAGGCATCAGTTATGGCTGTAAGCTTTTACGAGACATTTTTTGTATTTTAGAATATTTCGTAGGCGAGAAATTTCACAATATTGATTACCAAAGTAAAACCCAGAAAATATCCTCAAACACTTCTGCAAGAAAAAGATGATTGTTTTTGTTGAAATATACATTTTGGATAGTGCCTTTACGCGGATGTTTACTCATGACAGCCACTAAGGTATTTTGTGTTAAGAGAATTTGTGTTTGTGTTGATACCTAAAAATGCACATATACAAAAATTTTCAAGTAAAAATTTAAAAATCTTTACACTAATACCTTACTTGTTAACTTTCTAATAATGAACCTAAACCCACTTATTAAGCATGAAATTAGATATAAACCCAATTGTTTATATAATTTAATTTAATTTTTTAAAATTTTTTATAGGTTTAAATTATTGCTCTCACGAGATAATATCCAACCATGACATTCGATAAATTAGTTAGTGTAACAGAATAGTTGTGTATCAGAATGAAACGAACTCTATAAAAACCACAGTTTATTTTACCACTTACAATACACTTGGAAAAACCCGACGGTCTGCAGCCGATTACAAGAATCGTATTCGAATGGGCGATGTTGCTTCCGAAGGAGTCTCCCACGGTGACGACAACGCGCTATCCGGGGAAGTGTGAAGGCAGCAACCGTACCCGAAAATCCCTGCGTGGCGGCGTTATTAGAGTAGCCAGCGCAAACGGCGGCGTGGCCTCGGGGTTATGTAGCTGCTTCGGTACAGCGCAAGGCCAGCCAGGCGGCGAAAAGGTGCTGATCCGAAAGCCGGCAGCCGGGAACGAGCGCGTGCCCATACTACACGCTGTAATGCGGCGTGGTCACGGGGCGAGCCTGTCAAAACCACTCCCTAACAGAAACAAGCGAAGTCCGGCCACATTTCAGGACAGGGAACCAGAAAACAAGCGGAGACTTCTTTCAGTCTTCACCCAGAAACCGTAAAACAGGAACATCCAGGGACACAGCCGGTCGTAAAGAACATTGTACAGAGTTACCACAGTACCTACGACGACGTTACTCGCTTGCTCTAACTTCACTGGCCCGCTGCCGGCCACCTGTGTTTGCCCTTCAGTGCGCTGTAGTATTCCTCCGCCAAAATGTGACCGAGTAGTAATTTCCCGGGTGGCGCAGCCACATCGATGCGCACTGGTGCGCGCTACATAGCGCGCCTTAATCATCATGCACGACGGGATACAGCACGTGTATATTTGGGTAAGAGACTTTCTACTATACGTGTTGGTAAACATGATATCCAATAGTGGTTTCACGCCGATGTTCCGTCCTGACAGGTAGTTTGTAAGAACGCAGTTGGTGTATGAGTAGACATTGGGTACTTTGTGTTAAGAATTTAATACCTACAAAAGACTACATAGAAAATAATTTCAAGTTAAATTTTTAAACCCTTAACAAAATCAATTTCTTATAAACATTCTGTAAGATCCTAAACCCACATTCAGGGCCTGACGATAGAAATAAAAAAAAAATTAATACAATTAACTTTATTTTACCAGAATTGTTACAGGTTTCTGCGATTGTTCTTAGGAGAAAAGTTTCAGTCATGACATTAGATAAAATCCCTAGTGGCGCCTAAATATTTTGCGAAAAGTCCATTCACTGTAATTGTTCGAAGAGAAGATTTTCAATACCAAAACATTGTGCATTTATTAACAAAACTTCTGAGATATCTAAAAACGCATTATTAGCGGCTGAAACGGCTCAAAACACTATTTCAAGAAACTGGGTTAAATACTTCTTTTACCTGTCTAATCATGCACTCACTAAGAGAGTTCTACTCATGAAACTGGATGAATGACTAGGTGCAGGCATCACAGTTGTCTGTAAATTTTTTAGACATTTCTTATACGTTCTGATATTTCGATAAACGTTATAATTTCGCGCGACCGTGCACCATTGTTGATTCCGGAAACATTCGTCACACATTTCTTCAAGAGATATATGATGGTCTTTGTTGAATTTTACGTTTCTTATAGTGCTTTCACCTGGATGTTCACTTTTGACAGGTAGTTTGGTATAAAGCAGTTGGTGTAAGTGTAGTCATAGGATACTTTGCGTAAAGAGTTTTACACCTATAAAAGCCTGCATAGAAAATAATTTCATGTAAAATGTTTAAAACCTTTAGACAAATTCATTTGTCATAACCATTTTGAAAGATCCTGAACCCACTTTTAGAGCATGAATTTAGAAACAAACACAATTCATAAAAAATTAATTTAATTTTTCCAGAATTCTTACAGGTGTCTGGTTTGTTCTCAGGAGAAAATTTTCAATCATGACATTACATAAAGCGATAGTGAATTCTAAATACTTTGCTAAAAATCCGTTCACTATAATTGTTCGAAAAGAAGATTTCCAATACCTAAACATAGTGCCTTTATTAAGCAAACTTCTGAGATATCGAAAAAACGCTTTATTAGCTGGTGAAACGGCTAAATACACTATTTTAAGAAATTTGAGTTAAATACTTCTTTTACCTATCTGATCTTGCACCCACGAAGAGAGTTCAACTTATGAAACTAAATGCATAGATAGGTACAGGCATCCGAGTTTTCTGTAAACACTTTAGACATTTCTTATATGTTCTGATATTTCGATGAACGATAAAATTTCGGAAGATCGTGCACCATAGTTGATTCCAGAAACATTCGTCACACACTTCTTCAAGATATATATATATATTGGTCTTTGTTGAATTATACGTTTGTTATGTTGCTTTCACATTGATGTTCACTTTTGACAGATAGTTTGGTATAAAGCAGTTGGTGTAAGTGTACTCATAGTGTACTCTGCGTTAAGAGTTTTACACCTATAAAAGCATGCATAGAAAATAATTTCAAGTAAAATTTTCAAAACCTATACACAAATTTATTTGTCATAACCATTTTGAAATATCCTGAACCTACTCTTGGAACCTGAAATAAGAAAAAAAAACACAATTTCTATAAAAATTATTTTAATTTTTCCAGAATTTTTACAGGTTTCTGGTTTGTTCTGAGGAAAAAATTTTGTCATGACATTACATAAAATCGATAGTGAAGCCTAAATACTTTGCTAAAACTCCGTTTACTATGATTGTTCGAAGAGCAGATTTCCAATACCGAAAAATTGTGCATTTATTAAGAAAACGTCTGAGATATCGAAAATCGCATTATTACCTGCTGAAACGGCTAACAACTCTATTTTATGAAAACTGAGTTAAATTCTTCTTTTACCTATCTGATCTTATTCTGACGAAGAGAGTTCCACCCAAGAAACTGGATGCATAGATAGGTGCTTGCATCAGAGTGGCCTGTAAACTTATTTAGACTTTCTTTTACTTCTGATATTTCGTTAAAAAGTTAAAATTTCGCGAGGTCGTGCAGCAATGTTAATGCCAGAAATAGTCGTCGACACTTCCTCAAGAGAATTGTCTTTGTTGAATTTTACGTTTCTAATAGCGCTTTCACATGGATGTTCACTTTTGAAAGGTTGTTTGGTATAAAGCAGTTGGTTTAGGAGTAGTCATTGGGTAAGTAGAGTTAAGAGTTTTTCACCTATAAAAGCCTGCATAGATAATAATTTTAGTAAACGGTTTCAAATCTTTACACAAATTCATTTGTCATAACCATTTTGAAAGATCCTGAACCCACTTTTAGAGCCTGAATTTAGAAACAAACACAATTCCTAAAAAAATTAATTTAAGTTTTCCAGAATTCTTACTGGTTTCTGGATCTTTTACATGGATGTTTACTTTTGACAGGTAGTTTGGTATAAAGCAGTTAGAGTAGTAGTCATAGAGTAAGTAGTGTTAAAGAGTGTTACACCTATAAAAGCCTGCATAGAAAATAATTTAAGTAAAATATTTAAAACTTTTACACAAATTCTTTGCCATATCAATTTTGAAAGATCCTGAACCTACTCTTGGAACCTGAATTTAGAAAAAAAACACAATTTTTAAAAAAAATTATTTTATTTTTTCCTGCAATTTTACAGGTTTCTGGATTGTTCTCGGGAGAAAACTTTCAGTTATGACATTACATAAAATCGCTAGTGAAGACTAAATACTTTGCTAAAAGTCCGTTTATTATAATTCTTCGAAGAGAAGATGTCCAATACCAAAACATTGTACATTTATTATGAAAACTTCTGAGATATCGAAAAACGCATTATTAGCTGCTGAAACGGCTAAAAACACTATTTCAAGATACTGAGTTTAATACTTCTTTTACCTATCTGATCTTGCACTCACAAAGAGAGTTCCACTTATGAAACTGGACGCAAAGATAGGTGAAGGCATCAGAGTTGTGTGTAAACGTTTTCAGACATTTCTTTTACTTCTGATATTTCGTTGAAAGTTAAAATTTCGCGAGGTCGTGCAGCAATTTTAATGCCAGATATAGGGTCACACCGGAGAGGGTCACAACGCGATAAGATGTAAGAAGTGGCAGTGGGCGATCCGAAGGCGAATGAAAATTACCTCCTCGTGCCTTGAACCACGCATGACAACCAGGTTTTTATGGAGTTCTTGATCCCCGTGAGTTTGAAATAAGAATTCTGTCTCTCTTTTTGCCATGCACGATGTAACTTATTAATGTTAATGATAAGAGTAACTTATTTATGTCACTCTATTAATGTTACTGTGTTTTTTTAAATCAACTGTTAAAACATTAGTGGGGCTTAGATATAGTGGAAACTTCCTCGTACTATCTGTGAGTGTTATAAGTGTATCTCACATAATATACTAATGTAAAGGGGATAATATTAAAGGTAGCAATTTTCAGCTTTCTTGATTTTAGAGAGGTTGTGGTCAATTCCACGATTAATTAAAATTTTATCGATTTTAACGACGGGAACGTATTTCTAAGGCAGTACTGCCGGTAAGCTTGAACGTCAGTGTGACTTTATTCGCCACAGTGTTGTGACCATTCGTGTAGGTCGGCCGTGGGGAAATTTCGTGGGTAATTTGGCTCTTGTTGAAATTTTGAAAAAAAAACACAAAGTTGAAAGCCACAAACATTAATATAATTGAATCTCAAAAAAAAAAGAAACACAAATTACAAAATTACCTAACATGCACAGATAAACAAATGAACAAAGAAAAATACAACACTGATCAGCGTAAAAAAAAAAAACTTTTTGAGGAAAAATCAACTGCAGAAATTATGAATTTCAAAGTTGGCACAAACTAGCATCACAGCAACATCTTCTGTGACAAAAATAAATTGAAATCCAACAAATTGAATCAAAGATATCTCTGGGGAGATGAGTACACATAATAGTACATCAGAGGGTAGAGCACAGGCATTTCGGATGACAAAATGCCTCAGCACTTTCTGTTTACAAAAATTGCAATTAACCCTTCCTCAACATACACTGCATTAGCATACATAGTAGTTTCTTGCAAAACAATTCACTTCAATTACAAAGACATATGTTGTGTACAATTAAAATGAACAAACATAGTTTTGAAAACACAGAATATTCAAAAGAAATTGAAAAAAAAAAACTAAACATGTGTGTTTACACCATAAATGTGAAACATTTATTACAACCTACACCTTTGGTTGAAATTAAAAAATATGTTGTATTTTTACTCAACAGGCATCCAAATTTCAATAAATATTTCAAGATATTTAAGTTCACTTAAATTCAACAGTTCATAGCAAATATACTTTTATAACCTTTTAATTGTTCATAAATAACCCAAATTGTTTCTAACTTGATTTGGATTTTACACTATCATCAAAATGTTCTTTTTGATTTAAAGACAGAAACTGCACTTGTAGTGTATTAACATGACAAGATTCTATCATAAATAAGTGATGTTCTCCCCTTAGAAAGACACACTACTACAAATATCTTTTGAAAATAGTCCACAATGATTATGGAAATACCAATGGTCGGGTATATCATACATTATGCAAGAGTGTTAATGGCCAAAAAAATATTAAACAATCTGACAGTGAACTACAGGAACAACACTTCAACCTGCATTCTACAGTCAATTGCTTCCAAATTCTCATTACCTTTTATAGTATCACATATAAAATTGTTTTGTCTTTAACACCGACCTTATTTCGGTGGCCGTGGCGTTCGCCACCAGCGCACAACTCACAGCGAACTAATGCGGCTGCCGACGCTCTGTCTTGGGCCTAAGCACGGGTTCTCTCTGTAACCACGTCTTACTCCAAGACCAGATGCCTCCGTCGAACGCGCATCTGCGGTGTGAATTTAGCCACCACTGGGCCAAACCTCTTTCTCGCTAACTGGAGCTCGCGGCCCCACACCATCAGCTTCCAAATTCACGCTGCTACCTCACGCTGCCGCTTCTCGAAACATTCTGCGCACTCCCCTCACACCGCGGTTACAACCCCTTCTTTTCCGCGTAGGGGGGGGGACAACTGTCTTCCCCCCGCCACCCCTCCAGCGACCGCTGATAAGGCGACGGGTTACGTAATCGCGCGGCGAAGCACGCAGACGAGGTCTTTCTTATCGCCAAATAGTGACTGAGCAAGCTCAGGATCGCTACAGTGTAAACAAAGTTTTGTTTATGAGTGCTATACATGTCGAGTTTTTTACCAAGGAAAGAGTATTTGCGGAAAATTTTATTGTACTACTTTATTCAGAAGAAATCTCAGCTGAAGCACACAGAATTCATGTTGAGATTTACGGTATTTTTTTGCATCGTATCGTGACTGGCGATGAAAAGTGGATACAGTACAATAAACCTAAGGGATAAAAGATCGCGGGGTAAGACGGTCACGCATCGACATCTTGCGCAAAGCCAAATATCCATGATTTGAAGCTACTCCTCTGCATTTGCGGGGGATCAGCTGGGTGCAATTTATTAGGAGCTTCTCAAACCAAACAAAACTATCACGGAATATCGCTATCGACTGCAACTGATGCGCTTGAGCCGACCTCTAAAGAAAAGAACGACCACTTTACAAGCAGAAATACTACAAGGTGTCTTCGTTACACGACAACTCTCGGCTACATGGCGCAAAACCAATGTAAACCCACTTGAAAACATTTAAATGGGAAGCCCTGCCTCACCCGCTGTATTCACCAGACATCGCCCCTTCCGTTCAAAGGCAGGTCTAGCACAGCAGCGCTTTCATTCGTATGAAGATACCAAAAAACGAGTTAATTCTTGGATAATCGCAAAAGATATCGTTTTTGCGATGCAGAATTCTTCTGCTGTCAGAAAATTGGGCAAAAGTAGTGGCAAGTGATGGGCTATACATTGAGTGGTATATTGTATACCACATACTATAAAAATAAAGTTTTATTTTTCACACAAAAACCAGCGATAACTTATTCAAGCTCCTTATAATTTATTGAAAGAATGTCTGGTCAGTATTATTGGCAATGAAATTAAAGAGTTTGATTGCATTGGAAGTGATTGTTTAGATATTTTTGGGTTTAATATACTAAATATAGCTGAATCTTGTGCTACGAAAAGTAAAACATTTCGAAATTTCATCAACAAGGAGTTTTCACAGACCCTATTTAGTTGAACACAGTACTGCAATCACTTTCATTAATCGTCAATCATGTAACATTGAGTTTCCTATGTGTATATTGGCGTATATACTGATATATTTGTGTATATTACATTATATTATATCATATTACAGTATCAGTACAATATAACACTGCAACTGCATCCTGAGGGGCAGACTTTTGGCAGTATTTGGTGTTCGAAAAACGGCAAAATTGAAACGCATATTTGGAGATGTTGATATTACGAGGCATTCTAAACTAGTAAAAACGACAAAGAACTAATTATCAGAAACAATTTCACAATTGTGAGTTTGAACTTGCAATTATCGTCGCACGAAGATTGAAGATGTCTTGTGTAAAGCAGAAACCTTACCTGTAACCTACTCTGTTGTCAGTGAACAGTGCATTAATTTATTTTTACTTTCTTGTACATAAGTAATACGTATATACGGAATGATATACGTAGTACAAGATATATTACTTGTATGCTTGTCTATAGAAAGTTATATAATGCTATGGAAATTAGATTTTGAAATTTCAACGGAAATGCACGTTCATGGGTCTTCTGTTATAAAAAAAGAGTTGTTTTTTCAAATGTCCGATCGTCTGTTCGCGTGTCTGTCTGTCTGTCAATGAACAACACTAGTACCTAAACCATTCGTAGGTTACTTTTGATTTTTGCCAAAATGAACATTCCTTGATCGATCTGACCCAACTCGAGGTCCTACAATTTTTAAAAAAAATTATTTAAATTTCGGGGTGCTTCATTAAAAAACTTCCGGGCGTTTTCAAGTTTTCTCAAAAATGGCTCCACATGTTTTCTACATAATTCTTCTAAGAATACAGTGAAATACACTGATGAAAATGGCATAGATCTATTTCAATGGTTATCTATCAATTTTCGAAAATTATCAAAGATTGAATTCTTTCGGTGTGTACCTACAAAGTGGAAGATGGAGTTTTATAGATGAAATTAGTACAGAGTACTTAATAACTATTATGTAATACTTTGAAAATGTTCGTATTTATCGCGCAATTTTAACAGAAATGCGAGAAATATCAACAAATTAAAAGAACGCATTCTTTTCAAAAAAGATCCGAAATATTTGGCTTAAACAATCGGTACGATGGTGCGAAATTTAGAGAAAAATGTGTCTTTAATGAAATTTTGATGCATTATTTTGCTTCTTCGAAAAGTATACAAATATAATTTTCTGATAGATTTCTTACGTTGTTAATATTTACGTATATTACGTACATTACGAGAGATTTTAATACATTACAGCATACAGAGAGAGAGAGAGAGAGAGAGAGAAAGTTTTTTAAAGACAGTACTTCACTGACAATAACCTTATGACACTAAATAAAACATAAATCCGTAATTTTATTTTGGGAGAAGTTTGGGTGAAACAGAATTAATGCAACACCCTCAAAAATCGTTTCTTTTTTTTTCAATTTTCCGTGATCGAATGCAGTGAATTACTATTGATTAATTATTTAGTATTTTCGAACCGAATGATATATCTCGGAAGGTGACAGTGTTCCGCCCCTGCTGGAACTACAGGTTCAACGCCCACCTACATTTCGACTTGCCAGTATTCCCCATCCAGGAATCTTTCCCACTGTAGCAACGCCTCCAGCCGAGACGAGATCTAAGCCCCTGACTGGTCTCCTGTTATATGTGGTAAAGTTGTGCATATATGTAAGTTTGTGTGTGTGTAAGGGGGAGGAACAAGAATGAGGAAGGAAAGATCGCTCGCCGTCACTGATCCGTGTGTTAAGGTATTTATCAGAGAATCCAGGAAAAACTATCACAACAGCCAATAGCTGGAATTCAAGTTCAAGCAGTAACTAATTTCGACCTAGATCTGTAATTAGAATCGGATATCTGCCACAATTGGGATTAGAACCCTACGACTTCCCGGTCAGCGAAGCTACAAAGACAACAAATGATGAACCTGAAGTATTGCAACCGGTGCAAAATGCAGGTAAAACAATAACTCTCATTTCCATTATAATTTTTTAATTTTTCAACATTACTATTATTCAAACATGACAATTATTACTATTATTCATTATTTTTCTTTTTCCTGGGAATTCGATAGGCGAATTTAAAAAATGTAATTAGTTACACATCTCCGTGGAAATCAATGAAATCATTTCAAACACCTGTCCTTCCTTGCGCATGTAAAACTTTGCATTGCCAGTAAGACTATAGGAAATTGCACAATCCGCGAAAGTTTGCATTTTCGGACAAGGTGCGTCGATTCACGTAAACGATGTCTGCAAGGTTAGCTGTCTACGCGGGCTGCAGCATGGCGATTACCGAGTTCTAATTGAACTGTTTCTGCAAAACATACTTTTCGAATACTAACAATATTTATTTTATTGCATTGCATTTTTAAAGAACTTAAGAATGCTAGAGAAAAAAATATATACTTCCATTTAAGAAAACAAAGTTGTGTCAATATCTCAGAAATTACATGCGGTACTAACAAGAAAACGAAATATGTTCTTTTCCCCCATCATCAGCAATAACATGACGTAAATAGCATCTCGATAGCACCAAGCGTTTTCAAAATATTTGCTGTGGTCAACTTAGGTGGTCCACCCTATTTATTCAAAATATAATTCTGTCTAAATAATCAAGCTCTCGTTTTGAATTTTCGCTTTGATTTAGATTTTCCTGTGCAATCAGAAATGTGACATATTGATATTATTTTACAATGTTGAACTTAATTACGTAGTACGGATTTAGATTGGCAACGTATTTCTACATATGTCTGCACATAATTCCTTCCGCGACCTCAATAAAGAGGCAGGAGATAGGGAATATAATTAAGAGTGATCATTCATTGTGTTGAAAGCTGAGAGACAATTCCGTGAACTGTGCAACACATGACACAACCACAAATTACGTATACTTTGTTTCTCAAATAGGAGTCGCAAAAAAGGTTTTGCATAATAAACAGCAAAAAATGTATAGAATCTTTCAGTCGTTTTGACTCATTTTTCAGACATTATTTCTCTACCTGTGATATTTGACTTATGGTTTTGACTTTTGAATTTTTCTTCCTCAAAAACTTAGCTTAGCCGAAACGATAGGTAAGCGAACCGCTAAGGTC
Source organism: Acheta domesticus (assembly GCA_031308135.1). Taxonomy (NCBI): domain Eukaryota; kingdom Metazoa; phylum Arthropoda; class Insecta; order Orthoptera; family Gryllidae; genus Acheta; species Acheta domesticus. The sequence goes on from JAHLJT010007852.1 coordinate 31,304, forward strand.
GCGGCCAGTTAAATCGAGTTGTAACTTAATGTATTCGAATCGTATCCGGGAAATTTTATTTCTTTCCATATTAGTAATAACAAAGTGTAAGATTCAAACAAGGGACAAATTTCAGCCAGAAAACTTGACAAAATTTTTAGGCGCAGAGCTACTCATTAATAACAAAGAAAATAATATCAGGTTCGTAAAGTAAACGATCGTAGTGGTATAACCCGCAAAAAGGCCTATGAAAGTGAAAATAAAGGGAAGTAAATGATCTTGTGAACGAGTAGTTGATTAACGTCCGTACAAAAAACTTTCCAAGTTTTGTGTTGCAAGTATGATAAAATGGTTTCTTCTCCCAAAAGAAGGGAATGTTTAGAAGATTATCGACATTGTTATTTGCAATTGTTTTTATTTCTCATCCACAAAAAAAACTGGCGAGGCATTGCCAGATTCGAACACGCGTTCTTCCGTTCCGTCTCTCGCCTAAGCCGTTAGCCTAAGATGTAATCCTGTTTTATGGGACGAATTGTATCTGAAAATTTATTGAACTTTTGCATTTGTGCAACTTAAAATATTAAATAAATTACCCCAATGTGACAATAACAATGCAATTCAATTTCCGCGACTCTATAGAATAATACAGTCTACTTATAAATATTTCAGTTCAGCGTTATAATATAATTCTCGCTGGCAGTCGCTGGGCTCTCAGACTGGCTGAGCTGAGGCGTTATCTTTACCTGCCCTGCGGGCTAGGTGAGATGAGGAGAGGTGATAAGAACTAAAACTCCCTGACGAGTGTCGACTGTCACTGTTCGACTGTCAAAAGTTCAGAATTCACTTGCGGCAAGAAATAACTAGAAATCAATGAAATATTTATGGACTTCAAGAAAAAAAATACATACAGTCACTCAATTTATTCTCCAACTGTTCACCCCTTATAATCTAATAAAAAATATCTCTTATTTTCTCGTATTATTGGTAATGGACAAGCAATACATAACAACATTCTCCCTAATAGCACTTCATCCTTCTCTTAAAACTCTTAACGAGAGACTGTAAAAAATCATACCTTAAATTATTAAAAATCGAAAAGTTTTCATAAAATCTCGCTTCTACAGCGAGTTTTAATTCTTTGTGCTCCATACATACAAACGTTTTCAAGGAATGAAAAAAACGTACCCCAGTCAGAATTTGAACTAGCGCACTCTGGCTCTTACAAACAAACGCTCTACCACTTCGGATATGGAGATGGCTCTCCAAGATGTCACTAATGCAGTATTTTGCATATTAGGATGTTGACAATAGAAAATGGCCTTGAAAAATCTTTCGGAATTGAAACTTAATTGTGAATTAAATTGATTTAAAAATCTAATATTGTAGAAAAGATTGGATTAGAATATAAATCTCAAGCTTAAATTTTGAAGAGATTTTGGTGGGTATTTTATATGAAGCTCATTAGATATTTTTTTTAATTTTCAAAAAAATTGCATCAAGTTTTGTATTAAGTTTTGACTTTAGCTAGAGTAAAGTCGTTTAAGAAAATGATGCACGTCGCATTTTCGTTGAAATGCCTGATATTTAAAAAATTGAAGAAACTCAATTTTTTTCGTCTCCATACCACTGCAATTATAAAGATTTTTGAAATGGAATCTGTTCATCATAGTGATTTCATAATTCTCGGAAATCATCCCATTGTTGTCGCCGTGGTTATTGTATGATATGAATAATATCCTTATGAAAAGAAATAATATTTTGAAGGAAAGTCATAAATTTAACTTAGAACTAACAAACACACTTCTTATTTTAAGAAGTTTTTATCACTTATATGGTTTTCAGTTCTTTGGTACATAAAAAGAAGTTTAAAAAAACGTTTCGCGCAATTACTGAGAAAGAAAGTATTTAAAATTTATATTCCCCGTTAAATGCAAAATTACTCAAAAAATATTAATATTTTTAAAAAACTAAACATGACTTTCTTTGAAGATCTGTTTAACAGATTTCATTAAGAAAAATACTTATGTTCATAATTTTACTTGTAGAAAGACACTGAAAAAAATTGAATTTCTCCAATTTTTGAAAAATCAAGAATTTTATCGTAAATTTGATCTGCATCATTCTCTTAAGCGACCTTTACGCTACCCGAAGTCAAAATTTAATCAACAATTTTGTTGCCATTTTTCGAAAAATTTACAATGTTCCAGGTGCCAGGCTCCAGGTTCCATATAAAGTACATACCAACATTGAAATATCGGTTACAAATTCAACGGACCGCCACAACATCCAGCTAGAATGGGGAATATTAATTTTGGAGGAAGTCGGCTGATCCGTTGAGGAACAAGCGTTGTGTACAGACGGGCAGACAGGCGTTTTTAAGTCAATCAATTTTTGGATATCAAGTATCCACAAAACATGGATTCTGGCGACATGTGATAGATAATTTTTTTCTAGATTTTGCAACGCTCTGGATTTATCCTCTTCTTCTTTATCAGGGTACGACCATTAAAAGTTTTTCTGTCGAAAAGTCCCGGTTTACCCCAGGATTATAATACTTTCTCTATACCACTTTAGCAGTAGCTTTAGTGTAAGAGTAATGACATTTTTTCAATTTGTGTGAACGAACACAGCAAATTGCAATTGGTTGTTTCATTGATTTATTAAGTTTTTAAGGAGCGTTAACTAAAATGTTAATTAGTGCCATAAGTGAGGTCCACGATATATCTTGAGATGTGGCGGTGTTTTGCCTCTGCTGCAGCCGTAGATCCGGCGCCCACCTACACTTCGACATGCAGAGATTCCCTACACACGTATCTCCCCCACCGTAGCAACACCCCCAGTCGCGACAAGATCAAGACTCCGACTGGTCTCTCATCATGAGTGATAGAGTTGTGCTTGTAATTTTGTGTGTGTGTGGCAAGAAAGAAAAAGGAAAGATTACATACGGTCCATTATCCTTTTGTTAAGGTAATGTCTGTTTTTTTCTGGTATTATTCGGAGAAAGCAGGGAAATTTACTGCATCAGAGGAGGCGATAACTGGAATTCTCCTCCAACCAGTAACTAAATTCTACCTAGACATATAACTAAACTCAAACATCCACCACAGTTGCGATTAGACCCTTAGGTCTTTATGTCAACAAAGCTGCATGCACAACAAATGATGTCACTGGGCTATCGCAGCCGGTGGAAAGTGCTGTAAAAAACAAAGTCTCATTTCCATTATCTATTCTTAATTTTCCAATATTACAAATATTAATTGACAGTATTTGTGTAGTAATGATGTCTGTGAATGTCTAATGTCATACATTGCGTTAGCCGAATGACATCGGTATAATCTCCGCTTCCTGATATTGCAAATTCCAATGGATTTGGTAGATAATTTCCTTCTATGATGTGATATAAGTAGGAATTTATCGAATTAATTCTGATTAATAAATATCGTTGGAAGGCCAATAAAACGAGCCATTTTTGCCCGCAATAGCACAACCAGAAACCTCTGATCTCTACCATTTGACAGAGACACACGGTAGAGGACAGACGAGAACGTTGTATAGAGAAAGTAATATGGTGATTCATTGATATCGATTGATTGATTAGTGCTTCCGGGCACGTTAACGGCTTAAGTAATTAGTTCCGTTAGTGTAGTGCATGTTTTCACACCTGAGGGAGGTTCATCTTTCACCGCTGGATGATGAGACCCGGAACAGAACTACCTCTCGGCTAGTGGTGTTTCCCCAACCAGATATCTCCCAGCAACGGCGCGGCGTCAGAGCCGAGACCAGCTCTAAACTCCCGACCGGTCTCCTGGCACGTCTGTCAGTGTATTACATGTAAATGTGATGTGTGTAAGTAAACGGTGGCGACAGAACAAGGAAAGGGAATGGAAGATTGCGCGCCGACCGTACTGCATCGATATTCGCGTGGTTGTGATCCGAAAAAAACACGCAAAACTACCCATAAGAGCAGCCCACCGCTGGAATTCCCCTCCACACAGCGAATGAACTCGTCCTAGCTATCTAGCTAAAGTCGATGATCCTGCCACGGTCGGGGCTCGAACCTAGGACCTTCCGATCAGCGGCACTGCAGTGCACTGATGTCATCTTGACGAAAAACACATAACCGAACTAGTTGAGAGTCTAATATGATTCTGATAAAATAATTTTTGGTAGTACTTCATAAAATGCAGGTAGAGTAACTTTAATATTTATATGGGGTTATGTATAATTGTATTCTAGTGTTAAATTAAAGCATATATTCAAGATATAATCCTATCTTTAGATACAAGTTGAGAATTTTCACTTTGTAGATATTCCAGTCCTTTCAGAAACGTGGCAGATTGATATTATAAATGTGGGAAAATGATTAATCTTGTGAAAGAACTGTTCATAAACGTACGTACAAAAAATCCGCATAATGTTCAATTAATCTGCTTAAGAAATTGCTTATACCATTTTAGTTAAAGAATTCAATCTAACTACTCTTGCCAATAGAAGAGTCTTTGCTGAACAATTGTCATTTAATGCACGAGTATCAAATTTAAGAGGACGAGAATTATTATATTTTAATAAATCAAATACAACATCTCACAAATATTCACCACTCTTGAGAATGTATTCAAAATTCAATGAATTCAGTAGAGTGTGGGATTTAGACTTTAGATTATCTTTGCTAAAATATAAACAGAATTATATAAAATATTGAATGATCACTGAATGTGGATTTATTGTGTTAAGTATTGCTCGCTATTATGTTCCGATTATTCTGAAGATGCGTTTACCACTTTTGTAATATTGTCATTTTTTATGCTCATTTCTGTTCCTTTTTTGTAATGACTGTTTTGAAGACATGTTTCCATTTTTGTTTATCTTACTGGAGTGTTACGTTTTATCAATTTGCTAAAAGATGTATTCTTGTAATTGGACTTCTGTAATTTAGTTTTGTTTTTTCATTTGAAACTGTTTTTTTAAAATTTTTTGTGTTTTGTATATTTTTCCTAGTATGCCTACTGTAACTGGGGCTTTGCCATGTTGTGGGTAATTAAATAAATAAATAAATAAAATTGTTTCTTCTCGCAAAAGAAGAGAATGTTTACAAGATTCTCGACATCGTTATTTGGAATTTATTTTCATTGCTCGTCAAATAAAAGAATCTGCCAAGATTTTACCGGATTTGAACACGCATTTCTCTATTCTCCCGTCTCGAATCTAGGCTATTGCGCTACTAACACAGAAGCATGCGTTTCCGCGAACTGATGCAGTTTAGAATCATACGAATTCGTGTCATCGCATTCATTGTTTCCCCCATTTCTGTAACTTAAATACTAAATAAACTACCTCTTGAAGACAATAAGAATGCAGAGCAATCTACTCAATCCTATGAAATAGGTCATTCTAGTTATAAATGTATCGGTTCAACGTAATAGAATTATCGCTAGCAAGCACTTTGTTCCTAGCGTTGCGCTCAGGCCCTTATCACCTTTCGCCTCTGTCCAAGATGAGATTGGAAGACGTGATAAGATTGAAATAAATGTAGTAGACAAGGCCATGCGCCGGTAATTCTATTGGCCAAAGCGAGGTCTCACTCCCACACCTTTCGTTTAAAATAAGGAATCAGAGAATAACCTCACAGGGGGATGGTGGGAGACAGAAGTTTGGTGGTGAGCGTAGCTGTAGGCAAATGAACAGATTCCGAGATTTTACTGACGAATTAACTTCAAAACGGCCTCTCCGGGTCCTGAAGGACAGCGCGGCATCTGCCGCATATCGCGAAGTGCTAGACTTGCGCTCGATTTTAACCTCTTATGTATTGGAGCAAGCAGTAATGGTACGCTCTCCACACTTCAAGTCTGGCGGAGTTATATGGTAACGGATGGTTGCGTGGATGCCACTCGCCAGCAGTGCCCGAGCTTAGCAGATTCACGGTCGGATCCGGCGGTCACATCCTCCCGCGTCAACGTGGCTGAGGTATCCCTGCCGCCGGCGTACCCCGCGCGGTCGTAGCCGCCGCCGCCGCCCCCTTTATGCGGCCACCACCCTTGCAGCCAGGGCGAATGGTCGCCCGCTTACCTGAGGACGATCTCATAGAGGGTGTGATTAACTCTTGCGTCAGCAACACGCACTTTTTGTAATTGTTGTTTGCTTTTTTTATTGCGAGGCGGGCCGCGCGTTGGCCGTGTAACGTAAATTGTCATTATAATGTTACCAGAATGAATAATGTGTTTCTTGGCAATTCATGTTTGCAAGACCTGCTCCTTCCCGCATCCCGCGAAGTTAGAAGAACAGGACTAAATTCGTAAATAATCTTCCTCCATAAATGCGTGGGTGGGGGATTATTACAATTGAGAAAATCCTGTTTTTGTAATTTTTTCAAATTGCACACATTGCACGCAATATTGCGTGAAAACTACAAAACGTTTCTAAAAAGTGTTTTCTAGTGTGTCAAAAATATTTCTTAAAGAAAGAACTGACTTTGAAGAACAAATTTTATTTGAAGGAAAAGTCTCAATCTTCAATTTTGTAGTTGGAGGAAGATACCGAAAAAAATCAAACATTTGCAGTTTTCGAAAATTCAGAGTTAACCGTGGAAATCGAACTTACGCATACTTAATAAGTGTATTTTACTCTATACTTACAAGAAATTTAAAGAAAAAAGTTTGGTCCGTTTTTGAGAAGATTTTGAAAATGTGTGGAGGGCTTCATGTAAAGTGCCCCCAAATTTTAGAAAGTTTTTCAAATTCTCTAAGATTCAACGAGAGTCAGATGGATAGGAGTTTCGTCAATTTGGAAAAATCCTACGCTTGGTTTAGGCGCTAGAGGGACGGACGAACAGACAGACGTACAGACAGACTGACGGACGGACAGACGGACGTTTTGCTTTCAACTGGTTTTTTGGTATCAAGGACTTACAAAAAAGGGATTCTGGATACACCACGTGTTAAAGGATATTTTTTCTTAATTTAGAAACTAATTTTATGCACTTTTTCGTTATTAGGGTCCGGCAATGAAGTTTGTTTCGGCGGAAAATTTGCCATTTTGTCGGGCAGCATTTCATAACTTTCCCTATACTACGTATATAACTTTGTATATACGTATATAAACGGCAAGGTAAAAGTGGATAAAATAAGTTGCTAAATTAAGAAAAAAATTCCCTAGCCCGTGGTGTGGTTAGAATTACAGCTTGTGAGTCCTTGATACTGGAAATCTTCCTCCAACAACAAAATTGAAGATAGGGATTTTACCTTCAATTGAAATTTGTTCTCCAAAGTGAGTTCTTTTATTTAGGTCCTGTACATTTTTTGAAAATTTAAGTAGTTTTCTGACAATATTGCGCAAAATATGTGCAATTAAAACAATTCAAAAACAAGATTTTCACAAAACGGCTCCAATTTTTTTCTTTTAAATTTGGCAGGGATAGTGCCTAAATGTGATGACATAAACGTCATGTTGCTCTATTCTTTTTTCTTCAGGATTTACAAAAATGTAATTTTTTGACATGTCCCTCACGTCGTTAATATTTTCATTGTAGACAATTTGTTCACGTTATTATATTTACGAATATATTTGCTTCAATTAATGTCCTATAAAGTTTCTCGAAAACTCAACCGTTTTCTGTGAAAAAGTAGCTCAAAATTCCGCATTTCGATAAACGCTCAAACTCCATTTTCTCAAAATGTCTCCAATTTTTTCTTCAAATTTTTCGAACGGATAGTGCTAATTGAACTTTTAATGAGAAATATGTTCTTTTTGGAGTTTTCTTTCAAAAATGACACAAATGTAATTGTTTTGAAAGATTTCTCACACCCTTATAATGCACGATTCCCACAATTTGTAAACACTATTGTAATTGCGAGTAAATGTCCTTTAAGTGAGTTCTAATGAAGTTTCGAAACCCAAAAAAATCCTGTGAAAAAGAGCTTCAAATTTCGCATTTAAACAAATTTCGCGTTGAAACGCTATTTTCTTATAAATGGCTACACATTTTTTTAAAGAAAATTCCAATTTAGGACCGTTTCACCGTTCTTCAAGTCTTAATATAATATTTCTGTTCTAAAAACCGAAAAATTAAAAAAAATTTAAAAAAGCAATTTGTGCGGCGATAGATTTTCATTCTGTAACACCACTAGCTTCAAATTGTTATGGCTTTAGTGAGTCTGTATGTGCAAAAGTACTGAGACATTTTATAAGCAAACTTTGTTTTATTCGATCAATAATATTAAAATAATATGTTGGGGAACATGTCGATATTTTTTATAGGGGCTTCATGTAAGTATTGCTCAAAATTAAAGGGGTTCTTTTGTTTAGTGTGAACTGATGAAAGAGAGATTATCCATTTTCGAGAATATTTAGAGATCGGTTTGGCCTCTGTGCGCTGCAAGATATTTTTTTATTTTTACTACCTGAATGTCGAATGCAGTAAAATGTTGCAAGAGTTTACAACCAACACATTTCCAGATTTACCTTTGATCAAAATAGGGTCTAAACCAGAAAAAGTCAACGTTATACTTTTCACGAAAATTTTTTCGACAAACTATTTGTTTCCGAAACTTCTTCGGTGAAATTCTGAGATAGTCTAAACATAGTGTTTTCGATATGTTGTTTGATGATTTTTCCGATTGTTCATTGGAAACTGTGCACCTGCACCCGTTA
>JAHLJT010007853.1:0-30072 GCA_031308135.1 Acheta domesticus
CATCTCCATCTCATCATTTTGCCATTCATTTTATAGTCGGACGACGTTTAACTAGTTGAAAACAGACTATGCCATCACATGATCAACAGTAATTTAACTTTTTTATCCTTAATGATGTTAACGGGGCCGACCTGGATGGCCGAGTGGGGTAAAGCGTGTACAGGGTGGTTCCCGCCTGTGGCACGGTTGCTTTTCCCTTGTCTCTCATGTATGGGAGTAGGCCTCGCGTTCTGCTGACTCTACATCATAGAGGTCCCGCAAGTGTATTGCTGTCTAGTGTACGGTCGAATATGCGTCCGCATCGGGACGCAAAGGGTAACCGTCTGTCCGATGGATAAAATCCGCCAGGAAGAAGAAATGATGTAACGGCCAATGGGTGGTGAATGATGGGAAAGTTTTTGTTCCATCACCAGGCAACAGATATTTACAGAACTTTGTTTTTTATTCTTATTCAACAGCATTCTTTATGAGTTAGGTCCCGATAATAGTACATTGAGTGTATTTTTAAGACCGTTTATTAACATTTATCTGATTAATTATGATAGTGATCCATTCCCAAACGTTACACTTTATTGGTGAGGTGTACAGAAGGATAACGTGATCTGCTTTCTACGAGAGGAGATCCGTATCAATCCGTCTTCGTTCTTATTTTCCCTCGGACAACAGGCGTAATAGATGAGCAAATCCCAAAAGTTTCATGAAAAATTTGTGATGACGAAGGTTTTAAGGGATTCTCTTGTTGCCCCTATCTCGTATTTTACCATTTGTATCTTTCATGCACAATAATTTTCTACTAGTCTTATTTAATAATCCTCATCATCATATTGTTGTTATCAATCACTACCAACTCTTGCTCCGGCAGAACCCAAGGAATGTCCGGCGGATCAAAAAGTCGAGTAGTTGCAAATCATTGGCCGGGCCCATGTCTTTGTTTAGGGGCATTGTCATCGTATTATTGAAAGTATATAATTCGCTATAAGACGCAGCTCTTTTCTTAATAAAATAAGGAACACTAAAATAGGAAACAACATTAGACATAGTTTTTTGTTCATTAAATCATAATTTTGATTACGGTTTTTTATGAAGAAATGTTCCAATACCTACTTCAAAACATTTCTTCCACTAAATAGATTTTCGCAAAAATTCATTTTGGCACGGTCATGTAAAATATGTATCTGTCCATGTGTCAGGTGATGCACTATACGTTCTACATGAAGTGCTGTGGAAAAAACATGAGCACGTTTACATACTTCATGTAAGAGATAAAAGCCAATATCGATTTGTCATGCAGATACGTAATGGGGTGTCTCGATATCAAGGACTTAGTGAAAGCGTTATATTGACCCGACCTGACAAATGGTCAATCATTTTTAGACATGAACTTTTGTACTGCATCTAAGTTCAACAAAGAAAACTTGACTGGTTCAACAAATTATTTTCCTTTAAGTTTCTGATGCTCAAAAATAAACAAGTTCCTTAGTACAATATAGACTTTGTATTCAATAGTTTATTCCTAGATCCCCGATACTTTTGCATTCTTCCTTATCTTTTTGAAACCTGGTTTAGTTTTGTTTAGTACATTTCTTTTCTATTGCTTTGGTCATCATAAGTGGTCGTACAATCAGCATTGATCACGAGAGTACATCTACATTATTCATGGAATGGAAATAATTTGTTCGTTCGGGGCTTTCACAATTGAAAAGGAGAAATTTCAAGTATTTTGGCGCATTTTGGAACAGTCGAATATATTCTTTCAGAAAGAAAAGTAGAAATATCTACATCCCAAAATTTAAAAAATCCAGGGACAAGGTAAACAATTGCCGTGTGCAGACATTGTCCGTGTATTATGCATGTTCTGTTTCAAACATTTTTTTTGAGTTCTTTATTTACCTTGAGTGCAGAAAACGACGCTAGAAAGTCTGTAACAAACCTGCAAAGATTTTCCTACTTTTTTTAACTGCGAAATTTTGTTTTTGAAACTTTAATTACAGGCACAGAACACATGACATGTATTATATTCTTTGCATATTTTCTGCAAGTTTTAGGCTTCAAAGTATAGTTCGCATTATTGTTACTGTATTATATCAATTTTTTAAATTAAATTTCTTGTCAGTTCTGCTTTAACGTAGGCGTCCTGAGAAGATTGGGCACTCCAAGCTTTCTTGAAATGCTTACTGTGAAAAACTGTGTCTCTAACACCATAATAATTAAATCCGCACATTTTTCTTGTTTATAATTTTAGTAACGTAATCATATAACCCAATAATGAACACTAAGCCATGCATAAATAGAACACTTGATAATTTAATTGAATTAAAGCTAATAGAATAAAATTAAAATTAAAGGTAATAAATATCTTCACTGATTTCAATAATGTGCTATTTCTATTGGAATATTTTTCTTGAGACAAAAAACGTAGTAGACCTGAAAATCATTTTCATACGATTGTAACCTAAAAAGAACATACCTGTAACAAATGTTCTTAACAGAGATTTCTGAACGTTTTTTATATACTTCAAAGTATTCAAACGTGTTTGATAACTCATTGTAAGTTTGGTAGATTTGAATAGCATGAAATGCATTATGTCGCGAACTTAAGTTATCTTCAGAACGATTATATGTATTTATGTTTAAAGTAAACTTATATCGATAAAAAATCTACAAGTCCCATGTGTATGATTTTAAAACACTTCGCCTCTTTGATTGGCAGTTTTTGTAACGAAATATTGTAATTGGTCGTTTGGTTATAATTATTGTAATACCCATTTCATCAAATGCGTTTGAAGTATTGGACAAGAAGGAACATTGGCATGAGACCACGTACGGACCATGTATTTGGTGAAATGGAAGTGGAAGTGTCGGGTAAAAGACCTTGCAATATACAAGCAAGTTGACACGATGCCGAAGTTAAGAGGGAAGCAGTGATTAATCCCTGATCTTCATTCACATTTTGCGTAAAAGATTAATATTTCCACTTTATCTCATTCACTCACAAGCTATTTTCGAATATATGTTTCATAAATTTTATTACAATACTATTTTTAATATTATTAGGGGGAGCATTTTAATGAAAATGTCAGTTTTTTCTCGTCACCCTCAGAACAATGTCTGTTGATTATAGAAATTAATTTTATGTTAAGACAAAAGGAAAAGGCTCATTTTTGTTCTTTTTTTGCAGTTTTGGTCGATTTAACTATAAGTCATTTTTTGAAACTTTTAACGTAATTTTTAATTCATTGTTTGTTGATTTAATCGATTTTAATATCATTTTTAATGGTACTTGCTTCAAATAATATTTACGAGATGCAACAAATGTTTACCACAGAATTCCTGAGTATGCTATTCCGATTTCTACGTTCATGTAAGTGTAATATCAGAAGTTGTGAATACTAGTATGGCAATCCCAAGTTCCTCTGACGTCTAGTTCGCGCAATTGTCAGTTCAGCCGATTTCGCGATAAAGGCAGGTATCTTCTTATAAGAAACAGTCCAAACTATAACTTTGGAAGCTGAGTTCTCTTGAACAAAAAGAAAGAAGCCTTCGATTACATCAGTAACAAATACTACAACCTTGACTTGTTCATCTGAAGTAGTTTTGATCAAATTTTTTACATTTTCCTTGCTTTTAGGGCATTTTAAAAACATTTTAAGAGCACTTTATTGATCATTTTTGTCAATGTTTTAGAACGTCAAAATCCGCCCACCTAAAAATATTATCCTAAAGTTTCCTTCCCAACCTTCTTTTTCCTTCTTTCCCCTCTTTCTCCAAATCTATTTCCCTTTCTTCTCTCTGATGATCTAATATTCTGATGCTTCGTGGATGGATTCATTCAGGATGTACGTTCATGGAGATTGTCCCGCTCTAGGATGTTTCAAGTGCCCTCAGCAGGAAAACTATTTTTTTGTCCAGGGACATAATAACTTGTAGATGCCATATATATTTTTTGTATCCAAAATTGTTTAAATCAAGGAATTCAAATCAAAGAAAAATCAAAAACGATTCTCGGAATTCATTCAGTCTGTTGAGCATAAAAGAAGGTCGGCTTCGTTGACCCTTCAATTCATCTACTGTCCCTTTTTAAGTTTTATTGTGTATTGTGGAATGGTACGGTATGGTCCGTATGGGAACGTTTATAGACCGCCATCTGGAAAGGGCATTTGGTCTACTCATGCGCAACAGAGACTCATCAGTGGGTACATGATATCCACAGTTTAAAAAAGTTAAAAACAGTTTCTGGGATTACATACTAGTATTCCCAACGTCTGACATTACACTACACGAGGGAAGAAATTGAAAAGACTACTCAGGAATTTTGTGGAGTACATTTGTTGCATCTTCGTGATATTATTTGAAGCAGTACCATTAAAACGATATTAAAAATCTACGAAATCAGCAAAAAGTGCGATTCGTCATGCCACCATCTATTTTTTTAATGTTTGACTCCTCCTCCCTTGAATGGTATTTTCAGTCCTCTCTACCTGACCCCACGACTAGCTCTGTTCCAGGTCGCGAGGCATTCCCATGGCAGTGCGTGTGGAGATGGTGCGTGGTGGGGCTGGCGGCGATGGCGTTGGCGGCGGGGGCGGGGGCGGGGGCCGCCGGGGGGCGGGGGCCGCCACCGCGGCCAGGAGACGGCGCAGCACTTCAGCAACGAGTGGGGGGTGCGCGTGGAGGGCGGGCCGCGCGCCGCGCGCGCCCTCGCCGACGAGCTGGGCTACGACTTCCACGGAACACGTGAGTCGCGCCTTCCGATTTGCTGGCGGAACCCACAACACCTTCTCCTGCCCTCCTTCATTTCGCTCTTTCTCCTTCCTTCACCCTTTCTCTCTCCGTCTCCCCCTCTCTTTCCATCTGTCTCGTCTCTCTCACTCTCTGTCTAGGTCTCCGTCTGTCTCTACCTCTCTCTGTTCCTCTCATTCACATTTAGTGGCAGATTCTGCGTGTCTCTAAGCATGTGGGGGTAATTCGAGAAGCACCGGATCAGCAATTGTAATAGAATGTGTTCCAGAAGGTATCATCCTATAGACTGCAGCGTGAAGAATTAGACTTCAAAATTTCAGTTTCTAATGCCCTAAAACCTTCGTTTAGGAGCTATTCACGATAAAGATTAACAAGTGCTGGCGAGTGTTGAGGGTTTCATCTGGCATTAATATTTAATTTCCTTCTACAGTGCCATTAGTGAAGATACAACAAAAGTAACAGCACGTAAACCTGAGTGAAAATACTCGTACTTCTGCCACCTTTTATTGAGATCGGTCACACGGTGCCGGAGTTAACAACTCTTATACATGGTAAAATAAACGTAAAAAGTCGAAATGACGTGTGAGGGAGGAAGATTATCTGCGCACGGTTACCTTGAGTTCCAGAATCCCTTCCCAACATTTAACTATAAATAGTTGATAGATAAACGAACGTTTAAAAAAAATTAAAATGCGCGAGATCAGCAACATTTAAAAAACTAGACATTTTCGTTATAGAAAACTTATTTGCTCCGGTAAACGAACGAGCAGATTTCATTTTTCTGCATTGCTAACAAAATAGTAACTCATCCGCATCTCTACTCCCACACTACAATCAAAAAGGAGAGCTCAACAAAACGTGTGCATAGTGAAGGTACATTTATGTCCAGAAGCAAACAAAGGCATTCTCAGCTGTTTGCTCAATGATCAGGAAACTGGCCTCGCTTCTCCCGAGCGGGAAATCGAAGGAGGAGGCCAACCGTGGGGCGAACGAATGGCCGAACACTCGTGGATTACCTAATTATTAACGGGTGGATTGTAATGAAATTCAAGTACCGTCACGCGATAAGGCGTAGTAGTTCGGACCGGCATCTCTGAATTCAGAGATTATACTGTGATTTTCCTAAGTCTGGCCCCTCACAGAATCAGCTGGTTTCCTCTGCCATCCAATCGTGAGCTATATATTCGCGACAGTGGACGTCAGTATGGTGACGTTCAAGCTCCCAGATTGGATGAAACTGTCAACAGCTGATTCCTGTCAGGGGGCGAAGTTACGAAAATCGGCAGTATCAGAAAAGTTTTAAAATATTGAAAAGGAGGACAGAAAGGCGGGCAGTTTTCGAGGAAGGACAGAACCTACAAAAGGGGCAGTATTTGCTATCATAGCAGGAATTCTGTTTGCTATTGACCTATTAACTTACCTCGACACGGTCGGCATTCACTAATACCCAGCAAACAAAACAATATCAACAATGCTCAATAAAGCATTCCCACACTAATTATGCACAGACATTCAGCACAACGCTTGGCGCGAAAATGAATCACTTTCATAAAGCAAGACTTTCCAAGATGATCATGCTCGCTATTTGTTGCAAATTAAGGACATCAAAGGTGCGACACCTGTCAATAGGTTGCGTATATCTCAAGAAATGGAACCTGATACATTCTCGTCCCATTCAGCACAGTCTCGCCCCGTTTGACGGTACCTTATCGATAGGAATTTCACTTATTGATAAGAATTGTACTAAGAAGTAACACAAACAAAAGATCCTACTGACATTTGAGGTATTGTACAGTAATTGAAATTATTTTAATCATTACCGAGCAACACACATATTACATTCATGACAATTACTACACATACGCGCGGATGATTCTCCAAACATGTTTGAAGGCCACGAATCTTCCAACGACATGGGGTCTACTCACCCCAAATTCCTTGTATGTTCCTCCAGTGAGGTGCCTAAGTTCTCTTATATGCACAGATCTCTTTCCTTCTAATAAGTCTCTTCTATATCGCCTCCTCTCTAAGTTTATCAACCATATTCTGGGGGAACCTTTGTGTGGAAGCATGTGATTTAACTTCGTCGTAGGCTGGACAACTTGTGTGGAGTTAGCAGAGCCCCTAGTGTACAGTACAGACTTGGCAAAACGTCCGCTGAAAGACACGTTCATCTTCACGATAATTAACGCCTCTACGCATGTGCACGATTAGCAAGACGTGTCAAGAAAAGACAGACATTAACTTTGTGGCGTGAGGTTCATTGTCATGTCGTGTGCATTCAGCGTCTTCGTAAAAGTTGTTAAGATCATCCATTTTTAAGTGATTAGATTCCTTCGCCATGCAACACTGTCTATTTACGTTTCCTTGGAAGAAAAGGGATTATCGTTTCAAATTACAAGCAGGTATGTGCACATTTTTTGGTTCATACTACACGAATTTCCAAATCCAGTCCAAAATTGTGTGGAAAATCAGAAATATCTAATTTTGTAAATCTAAAAACCTGACAGATATCCAATAATCCGCTGATTTGCCTCTGTTCCCTTCAGATTCCATCCACTCAGAATCATCACCTCCTTTCGAAAGACCCTGGAGCTTCATCAACATTTTCACATTAAAATCCAATAGTGTCATCTGTCTCCCTCTTCGTCGCCCGCCTTTTACATATTTAACTCTTCCATAACGACTATTAAAACTAACCAAGCCTAATATTCACATCGTCACGACCTTAACCGCCTCCTCTGCCAGCGAACACCGTTGCCTCCATTGCCCCTTCGTCGCCTCCCATTTAATTAAACGCGTGCGTCGATCCCCTGTGACGGCTGTCACCGCCCCCGCACCGTTCGCTGGCGGAGGCGCCCCGGCGGGTCACACGGCACCGCCCCCGCATCAGCCATCGCCCACGCCCTCGCTGTCCCTGACACGCCTCGCCCCATGCCACCACTCCGAGCAGCTCCCGCCTCCGCTACCGATACTCTACTCCCGATATCCCGTGCCCGATACCCCGTCCCCGCTCCCACTACATCGCTGCCGATACCGCGCTCCCGACACCCCCGCTCACGACACCCCGCTCCCGACACCCCGCTCACGACACCCCGCTCACGACACCCCGCTCACGACACCCCGCTCACGACACCCCGCTCCCGACACCCCGCTCCCGACACCCCGCTCACGACACCCCGCTCACGACACCCCGCTCACGACACCCCGCTCCCGATACCGCGCTCCCGATACCCTGTTCCCGATACCCCGTTCCCGATACCCCGTTCCCGATATCCTGCTCCCGATACCGCGCTCTCGATACTCCGCTCCCCGACTCTGCGTCTGTCTCCGCGCCCTCGCGAATTTTAAACGGTGTTTCCTGTTGTGTCCATGAGTGGGTCGTTTAACAATATTCAGATTAGTGTAACCAACCCAGACAAAAACATCTGTGGTTGCCTGTTCTTGTTCCCGTTCTTTGGCTCGACAGCCTGCTACGGGAGTAAAATACGTCGATGGCAAGTCGACAGTTCTCCAGACAGACTTAGTGAAATGAAACTCAGAGAGTGAGAACACACCGAGTTTATTACAGAAGTGAATAAAATACAGGTTATACAAATTTCTATTACAAAGTCGAAAATGGTTGTGAACCCTTTACAATATCTCCTTACGAACTATATAGACCTCCTCCCCACTCCTGTTTGTAAGTACATGGTGGAGGGGGAGATACTTGTTATGGTCAGAGACGCGAGTGCGCTCTGTGTGGCCCTTATCACGGGCGGAGGGGGAACTCCAAAGCGAGGATCTTGGTATCGCGAGGACTGTGCCCCGAAGTGACCTTTCATGATTATATGGAGGTTAAGGGGCAGGCTTTAGTTATTGGAGCCTTCGACGTCTTATCTGAGCGCAGGGCGCAACTGAGATGAAATTTGTTAGTATTTATTAGGTGCTTAAGATAGAAGTTCGTTAAAATTATCGGGGACACGAAAAGGCGCCTTCTTTCTGGTTCCAAGATATTGGTTATCGGGCCTCGTGCTTTAATTAAATTCATAAGCCCTGCTTTGCTCCGGGGTACATTGCGTAATGCTATGTACAGCCTGTACGCTCTGTACGTGGGGATATAAGTCCTCCCCCACCAGATCCGCTTCCCCGTCCTCGGGGATTTGTTTTTTCTCCCGACGTACCACCAATTTAAGAAGTACCTTGTACAACATTTTTCTACACACATAACATACAAAACATAAAGTAAACAATACGAAACCAATATCAACTACATTAAATTGTTTCCACATAATAGGAGTGGGTGTGATGGGAATTAAGTCTAATTTTAGTTTATTTACATCAAGGTGGGATGGATGAAATTGAATTTTCAGTTTTACATCATGTTCATTATACACATATACAAGTGGAAACGTCATGACATGAGTGGTTGACTTTGGTTCTAATGTGGTACTCATTGCTGATATAGGACAATTTACATTACTATAGATTAGATATGAACCTTGTAGTTCTACCGAAGTTTGGTTATTATTGCAAGTTTGTATTACAATTTCTTTAAGAGATGAGAAAAATAGGATGTCATTTTTGTTAAGAAGTTGAAACAGCTTTACATCATTAGTTACCTGTGCGAAATCACATCCTGTCGTTTTCGTCAGATTACAACTGGTAACTCTCACATTGTAATTAGCACAAACATATGTTAATGTGCCTTTTATGCAATCTTCCGTGGACCATTTAGAGGTAGGGCCCTGGAGATAATTCCTCTCGGAAGGAATTAACACGACGTTATTAATAGTAGGCACAGGTGTGATTGCGTACAAGTGATAGTTATTACCATCAGTAGTTGGTACTGATAATATTACGACCAATCCCTGGTCTATTATGACAACCTGGCTCTTTGTGAATTTGAGGTTCTCAAAAACATGGTAAGGGTCACTATGAACAATAGATTTGACAGGATAAACCGCATACAGATGGTTCATTACATTGGTAACATCTTCATTGGAGAACAACTGAACGTTCGTGATATCATGGAAAGACAAACTTATGGTATTTTCTAGAGTTCGTAAAATCTTCAAGAATCTTCTTAAACACATCGTAGTGTACTGATACTGCTCTAAAAGGTCTACTTTGAAATCCTGCTTTGACAATATCTGCTGAATTAACCCCATGTTTAAATTTATGTGATTCATTTCATTTACGAATTTGTGAGTGATAGAATTACTGAACGAGACTAGTTTATTAACATGTCGTATTTCCTGATCTCTGCCGCTTTGCAAGGCGGTAATTTGTGCCTCAAGCGTATCGTAATCCTCCTGATCTAAATTTCCTGAAATAAATTTTATAATTTTTCCTAGTCCATTGACAAGACCTCTTTTATTTCTATTGCGTGTGGGGAGTAATTTTGAAAGTTCCTTTTCAGCCTCTTTTAGTAGCATCGATATCTCGTAAGACAAGAAGGGAAAGGTATTATTACTTTTAGTATTCAAGGAGTCGGTGGTGTTTCTTATCTGGGAGAACGTTTCTGTTAAAGTAGTTAAGTTGAAATGGAACATAAACTTGTGGTAGTTATCTACGATGACTTTCCGTTTTTCATTTTGCAGTGGATTTTGTTGGTTTCGGTTTTCACCACTAGGCCATCGCGATACAAGTTTTTGGATTTTTTGTTACGCTTCAGCGGGTCTTTTACATAAACAGTGTCATTTACTCGGTATTCATGATGGAAAGAAGTCTCCTCTGGCTGGGGCTTGCAAGCAGCCATTTCTCGGACTTGCGTTTCTTTGTTAATGATATATTCCTCTAGATCAGTTGTAGGTACGAAAATGTGGTCTAACGCATTGTAATGGGATCCTATCATGACAGTAAAAGGGGTTTTCTTGGTGGTGGAGTGAATGGAAGAATTGTACAGCGTGATTGCGTCAATTACAATATGCGCTAAGGGACTGCTTCTGTCTTTGCCTCTAAGAATTCTCATTTTTTCTAGCATAGTCGAATTAAATCGTTCTACGGGCGAATTTGACGAAGAGTTCAGAGGTGTCGTGGCATGGTAAGTGATGTTATGGGATTTGCAAAAATCATTAATCAATTTGTTTTGAAATTCGGTACCTTGGCCGTGTGTTATTTTGGTAGGAAATCCATGGTGAGAAAAGAATTGTTTTAGTTTCCAGAGTACTGAGTACCCTGTACCATCCGGTAAGGGGTACGCCTGGCCATACTTCGAAAATATGTCTATTATTGTGAGTATTCTTTCTCCTTCAAAGTGGAAAGTATCTACGTGAATGGAAGAAAACGGTGTGGGAGACGTAATAGGTCCTTCATTCGGCACTTTATTCGGGTGGCGCTCGTACTTGTTCCTCTGGCAAAGTTCGCAATTATTGATATGGTCCCTGACTTGCGTCCTGAGGTGAGGCCAGTAATATTTCTGAGTAAGGTGCTCGATCGTTTCCGTAATGCCGTTGTGGTTAACACTGTGGTATTGCGCGACTAGTTGTTGTTGTAAGTTTTTGTCTTCGACATTTTCTACCAATTTATTGGTGCGTAAAATTACCAATTCGGATGTAAAAAGTTTTTGGCACGTTCTAATGAAGGGAATTTCGATCGTAATGTCATCGAAATATACTGCGTATTTCTCGCTTGGAATTATAATTTGAGGGAGGAGATTTTGTAGATCTTGAAGCAAATTGTGGTTTGTGACTCTAACTTTCACAATTTTGTTTCTTTTGAAGAGTGGTTTTGTGGAGTAACCTGAAGTTTTACTAAATGAGATAAATAATTGGTTCTTATTTTGATTGAGGGATCTTTCTGACATTCTTAGGGTGAAGATAGGATCTTCTTGATTAGAATGTATCGTCTGGCAGTCAATTTCCTGTTGATAGTCTTTGTCCGGGACGGTAGCAATGTCTGATTTAGCGTCTTCATCATTGGCATTAATTTCTATGCGAGACAGCGCGTCGGCGACATAGTTAGTTTCGCCTTTCATGTTCTTAATCTCAAAATTAGATTCCTCCAGCGGTTGTTCATTGAAGCTATCTAATTGTTCGACGTACGTCGACCGGTCAAATGCAACATCTGAAAAGTATTCCCTCGGGTATTCGGGGACGTACTTTTCGAAGTCGGAGAAACAATAGCTGTCGTGCACAAAAGCGGAGACATATATTTCTCCTTGCTTACTATTGACTGGGATCGTATGATCGTGAGAATTCTGTTCGATTCTATACTGTTTTTGTTTAAGCGGGGAATGAAAATAGAGTGGGATCTTCTTATCCCCTAGGGTGATGGTATTAGTACCGTAATCGATTATTGCTTTCAGACGTGCAAAATCTGAAGAACCGATGAGGGCATCAAAATAATTGTGCCACTGAATTACTCTAAAATTAATAGGCGAGTCCAGACCGTACTCAGAAAATATCTGATAGCGTACGTTGTCCGTTCCTCTAGTTTTCGCATGGATGGACTGGATGCAAAAATCTTCCTTAAAAAGGTATTCAGAAAACATTTCGTAAGCGGGGTTCGGATTTATCATAGAGTTGCTGGCGCCGGAGTCAATTAAGATCTTTAGACCAAACAACGTGATGAAAGGGAGTTCTGGAGCATTGTGTATATTATTCAAGTCTTGGGTATTGATGACGCAACCTCGCGAAAATCCTGATTCACGAATTCGCTAGTTTCGAAGTTCTCATTTGTCTGCTCTGGATAATAGTAGTCATACTTCTGAGAGGTTTCGTCATAGATGTCCTCATAATTCTGTCCGCTATAGTCAGTATAGTCAATCTGATTGTCATTGTAGTGGTAATTCGCGTTTTGTCTGATAGTGGAAACACCTGACATGGGAGTCTGTCTATTACCTTGCGGTTGATTCGGCGGGTCATGTATTCTTCCAATCTGCAAGGGATGTGGATATGGTCTTCCCTGACCTACAGGTGGTCGAAATTGGGGAGGCCTAATAAGAGGAGAACGATGCAAATTTTGCTGCGTGTGATTTTGCGGCTGACTTACATGCGGTGGCAAGACTCTACTTGGTTCAGGTCGATGTGGCATTGGCTGAAAACGCGACATATTTGGAGTAAAATTAGAATGCGTAAAAGGTGTGGGGAAGCTACTTCTGAAATTAAACGTGGGCGTTTGATTTGTTTTAACCTGTTGGTTGGGAGTTGGAAGATTTTGTTTTTGGTTGTTGCGCAATGAATCCATGTAGTTTTCGTATGCTCGTTCGTTGTCATAATCGCGGCATGCACGAAGAGCTTGAGAGAGGTCTGTAATCTGTGCGTACCTAAGGTATTCGCGATATGGGTTAAGGATACCTGCTCGGAAAGCGCCTAAAGCTTTCCGTCTGCTTCCTGTAACTTCATTTCTAGAATGGGATTTTGATGATTCAATTTTAATGTACTTTTGTACTTAATGAGTAGTTGATTTAATCGGTCATGATATTCCAGGAAACTTTCGTTGCGTTTTTGACAACAATTGGATATTTCGCGGAACAAGATGTGTTCGTCGCGAGCGTCTCCGTATTTTCTTATTAACTTTTCCTTTAGTCTTTCGAAATTCGAATTTGTTTCGACATCGAGCACTGATTGTGCTTCTCCTTTGATTTTGGCTTTTACTACATTGAAAAGGAACATATTAGTTAGTTCTGCATTCGGGGTTTCCGGAGATCTATGAAAATTTCGCAAGAAAGACTCGCATTGGACTAAGAAATAATCTAAATTACAGTCGGAAGTACCGTTAAATTCTGGCAACAGATTAATGTGTGCCATTTCCCACTTTGTGAGGGGTTCGAAGCCTTGCGCCATTATGTAAATAAAATTTACCTTAAGTTATGGAATAAATTCCTTAAAATATACAATTAAGATAATCTTTAAAATTAAAATTAATTTTCTAATTGGTTACTTTCAAAATGAAATGAATTATAAATTTAATTCTGGTTCACAGGTTATAAAAATGCAGGATACGAAAGTAGCTTTTTAAACTATTGCGTTTAACTACTGCACTTCTATAAGTTACGTTGCACTTCTGAATTTTGCTTAATGAAAATGCACGATAACCAAAAATAGCTCTTTGACTACTGTAGCTAAGCACTGCACTCATTAACACAGCGGTGTGAAGTCTCACTTACAGCATTGAAGAGATGAGGATCCAGACCAACATCCTGCGTCTGAAGTGGGACGTTCTCTCAGGTTCCGTTGATCACCAGGCCGGTCCGAAGTGGATGGCAGCAGGGCGCAGCAGGTCGCAGCAGGTCGCAGACTCGAAGGCCTCTTAATGGGTGAAGAGGTTACTGCTGGCGATCGGCTGGCCTTAAGAAGTCCTCTGCAATGGCGATGAAGACCGCGTGCTCGTCGTGGACGTTCCGTCGAGACAGGGCAGCAGGGCGCGGCAAGTCGCAGTCTTGAAAGCCTCTTAATTGTTGAAGAGGTTACTACTGACGATTAGCTCGCTTAATGTCTTCCGTAATTGCAATTATTGGACACCTGCCATCCCGGCTGAGCCCCCAGTAAAATACGTCGATGGCAAGTCGACAGTTCTCCAGACAGACTTAGTGAAATGAAACTCAGAGAGTGAGAACACACCGAGTTTATTACAGAAGTGAATAAAATACAGGTTATACAAATTTCTATTACAAAGTCGAAAATGGTTGTGAACCCTTTACAATATCTCCTTACGAACTATATAGACCTCCTCCCCACTCCTGTTTGTAAGTACATGGTGGAGGGGGAGATACTTGTTATGGTCAGAGACGCGAGTGCGCTCTGTGTGGCCCTTATCACGGGCGGAGGGGGAACTCCAAAGCGAGGATCTCGGTATCGCGAGGACTGTGCCCCGAAGTGACCTTTCATGATTATATGGAGGTTAAGGGGCAGGCTTTAGTTATTGGAGCCTTCGACGTCTTATCTGAGCGCAGGGCGCAACTGAGATGAAATTTGTTAGTATTTATTAGGTGCTTAAGATAGAAGTGCGTTAAAATTATCGGGGAGACGAAAAAGACGCCTTCTTTCTGGTTCCAAGATATTGGTTATCGGGCCTCGTGGTTTAATTAAATTCATAAGCCCTGCTTTGCTCCGGGGTACATTGCGTAATGCTATGTACAGCCTGTACGCTCTGTACGTGGGGATATAAGTCGGGCCTTGGCCGACCTGCGGTGACCCAGCCTCTCGGTCATGGGATAAGGGGTTCGTGTAGTTAGCACGAAGACATCCCTTCACCGTATATACTGGTCTTCATAACCTTACGGTGGGCTTTCTCATCGTCATACAGAAATAGATACTGGGACTTATAAGGAAAGTGCACAGGAATAATTTGCGACGGTCAGGAATTGAACGTGGCAGAGCGAACACGCTAACCAACGAGCCACCGAGACAGCATCTCTGGGCCACTTACAATGTATTCGTGAAATTCGTTCTGGAACAATATTCGTTTTTATAGCACATTCAATCTGGTGTTCACACTCGTGAGGGAATGAATGATGGATGAACTGATTTCATTAATTGATTCAATTAGTACTAATACAGAAACAAACATTTGAAGTGTATTCAAAGATACTGCTTTGATCGCAAATATTATACTGCTGTTACTCAAAAAAGTTCACAAAGTGTTGAAATGATATAACGTCTATTTCACAACTTTATATCTATAATATAGAATGTACGTATGTAATTTTCCTAAATGTGTGGAAGACTAAGTATGAAACTCTTTTATTGTACACCTTTTGAAAACAGTTTAAAAATAATTTTGTCTTGAAGCGCAGCATTCTCTCGTCATTGGCACAAGAGATTAATAAACATTCAACCACACCAGGGAACTAGTTCACTCTTTAAAGGAACATCAAACGGTTTGCAGGAAGCAGTTCCGACACGCGCGCAAGCAGTGAATCAAGCACTGTCGATCGTTCACAAAGCACTACGCAAAACGTTGCGACATTACTCAATATAAATGAACAGGACGCGACTCTGCCTTTTTTGCGACTGTATTTTTTAAAAAAAGAGTGCAATTTGCACTGGAAAACTGGCGCCCCGGGTGTCGCGATGAAAAACAACGGGAAATTGGCTCCGAATTGGCTTCGCCGCACGTCGGACCCAGCCAATCAAGGTGCGTGTTTTTAATTTAATCCGAGTCAATCAATTCACTTTTGATTGAGGGTGCTGTCATGCTCGAGCGGATCCATAAATTCTGAAGGATTATTACTGCAAACACGGCCCGCGCGCGGATTTCAACGCGACTTTTCGGCCGGCGATCGCGCACTCTCTTCGCCGATTGATCGTTCCTCGGATTCTCGATTGCCAAAATGTTCATTCGTTTATTCACTTACAAGTATTCGCTTGGTCGCTTATTGTTGATTATGACTTGTTCATTTTCTATTTTACTCATTTATTCATTCGTTTGTTTACTTATTTATTTATTTTCGATTTAAAATTTAGTTGGAATTAATATCATATTTCAGACTGGAGTTTATTACCTAGAACCTGACCTGGAGAAGATATTTGATAACAAGAAATGGCAGATAATGAGAAGGTGAAAAGCAGCTACGAAAGGACTAATATAAAATGGAAAGTCTTAGAGAGACATTTAAAAGTGATGGCCATTGAGATAGAATATTTATGTAGTCCTATATAGTTTTCACAATTTTTTCTTAAGTACGAGTTGTGTGTTAGTTACTTGTTTGTTTGAATCGTGATGAAGCTACGGCGAACGAGAAATAAAACTTTTCGAAGGCAATTGACCACATTGTACTTTAATCATTATAAATTCCAAAGAGTATTTACCTAGTTTACTTGTATTACTGATCTGAGATTATGATAAAATCTATCCTACCGACTTCAAGATCGTGATTTCCAACATTCCGAAGTCAAGGATTATGCCGGAGGACATTTGCTTTACAAGCATAATATGTTTTTCAGACGCTCCTAATTTTTGTCCATTTACATCGGTAAATCGCACCAACGCTCGATGACGTTCGCAGAGACACGATTTATCTGGTTCCCGCGTGGCGCTCCGTTCTTTTGTTTCTCAGCGGCGACGCCGGCAGTCGCCGCCAGCGCGCTCTACCGTACACAAGCGCTCGACGGCGGAGGCGGGGGCGGAGACGCATCCGAACGAAAGAACACTCCTGCCAACAAAGCGATGGAACGCAAATGCAGGAAAGACGAATTAACGTTTTTTACCCTGGTACTAGCCCGGATAGCTAGTAGCTCTGAGCTGGCAGGGCGACCTTAGACCCAGGCATTTTATGGGGATGTTGCCGAGTGGGGAAACTGCGTTCCGGCGGAATCCGGATATTGGCCCGAGGGGGTATTTGTACCCCTGAGGGGGGGTAAAGGCCAACCGCCTAGGTACTCACCTCGAAGCTTGCCCCCTAATAAAGTACAAGTGTAAGGGTTGCCAAAATCGGCATGCACATATAATACTGTTCAGTGGTAGATATAGCGTAGAAAATCGGAAGTAAATTAAATATGTTCGAATTCCTCTTGAACATATCTTCTATATGTGATAATTCGTACTCGCTTAGGAAATCGCTTTTATGAAAACATTACAGACATTAACAGACGAGTTAAAGATAATTACAGAGATTTTGGCAAATTTTAATGATATGTTCATGTGATTTGGTGGTAAGTAGAATTATGTACGTGAGGTATAAAACCGAATGATTTAAATCAGAGAAGTCGTGCCCAAGAACTGGGGAATGAATATGTATGACTCGATATAGGTCAAAGTACACAAGACCCATGATTCTTAAAATAAATTAAACAAATGTTAATTTTGTTGTTATATAATACTGTTATTTTGACATAATGCAACCAAATCCAGGGATTAGAAGTCCTTCTTAATGTCCTGCGACCATTCAAGATTTTCACGGCCAACGTCCATTAAGGACTTTAAATGCCGCTATTCCTTAAGAACAATCGAAACAAATTAGTTGCAGAAAAATGGCGAATTAGTACTCCAATGCAAAACAATGACATTTCTTATTTCATAATTTTCTAATAAGAAGATGGCATTACGAAAATTTATTGAACGATACACGGCCGATAGCATTTAAAGCGGCCTAATGACGTTAATACATAATTTCCACATACGAAGCGCGAAATAACAGAATTATATTATTCACTTTCCAGTAAGCAAAGTTGGGACGCAACAAAGGACAGTGCTGAGGCTAGTGTGTCTGTGGCGAAAGTGAAGAAAACCTGAAGATTGGATTTCACACGGTCTTGCAATTCAAAGACTAGTTTTCAATGGAATTTTCATGGGAATAATGAAGTCATTTAACACATCTTTACAACACGACATCCAATCGAGAATCTATTACCCAAAATACATATAGACCAGAAATCATTTTTCTTTTTATTTCTTCAAACCTCACAGTACTCGAGAGACCGGGAATACAGCGGCTGGATCTGTCACTGCCCGAAGGCGGATGGGCTGAAGCGGATAAGCCGGGGGCAGAGGGGCGGGCGGCGGGCAGATGCAGATCGACACGACATCTGCGTCCCGGGGATTACTTCGGCGCCGCCGCCGCCGCTCCGAATCACGTGGTCCCTGGGCGCCACTCCGCTCCGTTCCGCTCCGCGGCGAGGCCCCGGCCCCGCGCCCGACCGACGCGCCTTTCCTAACTACGAATGCGACATCGATGTCGATGTTTTTGTAGAAACATTGATGTTCAAAACATCGATGTGATTATTTATTTGTCAAAAAACAGTAAAAACTGTATACGACGTATAGATGTATTAACATCGATGTATAAACATCGATGTTTTAAACATCGATTTATAAACATCGATTTATAAACATTGATTTATAAACCTTGATTTATAAACATCAATGTTTTAAACAGCAATATTGTAAACATCGATGTTTAAAACATCGATGTATAAACGTCGATATTTCTTTAACATCGATTTACACGTGCTTGATTCTTGACCTCTGTTGATTAATAGCACGGACTTATTTTTCAGTGTAGGTTAGTGAAACATTAATTCAAATTGCCAACATTTCCACTTTTATTAAACCTTCATACTTTTTTGTATTTCTTTTACTTTTTTTTGTGCTTAATGTTTAAAAAAATCCGTTTGTTTGTAGCCCTGATGAAGGCTTAATAAAAGCCGAGACGGTCGGCAGTTTGAATTAATGTTTCACTGACCTACACTCAAAAATAAGTCCATACTATTTAACATCGATGTTTTGTGATCGATGTTTTCCTTTTACAATGTTTTGTTTCTGATGAAAATTCTCATGGGCACAATAGCGTACAAGTTTAAATATGAAATATAACTGATGATAATACTATCAGTTGTGTTCAAACCAAAGACCGCTGTTTGTCTTTGCACTACCTTCATCGACCAAACTCTTTCGCCCGAGGTGAACTCCGTGCCCTTGTATTTCCTCTCCTTCGTATTCATTTCGCACTTTGAGAAGTGGTCAACAAAAGCGCTGTGGGCGTAGGGTCTGCCCCTTCTTGTCGTCCTCGTTATTAGCCAAAATGATAAACATGAACACTGTCAAATTAAATTTGTTGCACACCATTGTTAAAGGTTACTAAAAAAGCTTGGAAAACATCCATGTTGATGGTTTTTAGGCGATGTATTATTAATATCGATATTTTATTTTGAACATTGATGTTTGATTACAAAATTTTGAACATTTTTGTTATCCATGTTTCATCACTATTCCAAACAGGCTGCATTTCATAGACTTACGCGTCAAACAATCATTCGTCATATCCAAAATTTCGCAAACATCATCCTCATCGTACAAACAGATGTCTTCTGAGAGTAAATAATGATATCTAACGTTTGGACGAAATCGAGATTGTATGAAGAGAGGAGCTATGTATTTTACTCATAGAAGGGAAACGAATGGATATCGTATTCGTTTGTACGTTAAGGTTTGGTTATAGCTCATTATACCTTGTGCCTCTCACGATTAACACCGCGTTTAAGCACGTTTAAAACAGCGATTTCACATTTAATTTACATACGAATCTTAAATGTCAGTTACAATTACGTACACCAGAACGCGCCGATTGCACAGTATGAATTACTTTCGTTGTATAAAATTCACCGACGGATCCCTCACAGCATTACTATTATATAATTTCATCTCTTAACCCTTGTCGTACCGCGGGTGGAGGTATCGACTCACTACACCGAGAAAACGAAATGGCGTCTAAGCTAATTTTAGGGCTATTTGTCCCTTCGCTACACATGTTGAAATGTTTAAATAGACGTGTCTACTTCAACCTTCCTTCAGCCCTTCTCCCCAGAACCAATGATACTCGTTCATATTAAAAAGTATAGCTTTTACCAATTTTCTATACTAACGCAAGCCATTTAATACATCAATTGTTTAACGTTCTAAATATGAACTATTATACAACAAATAAAAATACATTTTTTTCTGGGGCTTCTTCCAGCTTCAGGGATGTCGATTTCGACAATCCGCCCGGGTACCACTATTTCCCTCATGGGGGTACATATTAACCTTTACACTAGACACCACACACTTACGGGCATCTCGATCTGTGATCAGCAGAATTATAAGGCCTTCCACGACAACACACATACATGGAAGACAAGGGACAAATAACTATGCCCACGAAACCCGAGGCCCTTCAGACCGAGGCGCGATTCTGATACTCTGTCCACCATGGCCATCCATGTCGGGGAAATAAAAATAAAAATTCACACAAATGAAAACATTTATAAGAAAACATGAAGTTTGCTGAACATTACACCTGCAGCCTCCCACAAACCCCAGGGAAAAATCTTTACAACTTCGCGTGGCATCTCCATTCTCTTATAAACAAATTACAAGCGCGACTGTAAGCATTGAATGGATTAATATGTAAATGCTTAAACTTGGATTTTTTTCTATCCAGTGATGCGTCGTATGAATCTCCTTCTATTGTCGCTCATTGGTGACAGGTATTTGAAACCTGCACTTTCTTTTTGAATCACTCTGTACTTCTTAGCGCTCTGAAATGGAAGCCCTCCGCTCTGTTTCTCTGAAATCGCGGCGAAGGAAGGAGATTCATTCGCAGGAGAACTTAAAAAGGAAAAGCACCGTAATTTTTTTACCGTTTTGGTCTCCGAAGTATCAACATCCGTAGAAAGTGTGTATTTTTTTTTGTTATTTTTCTTTACGTTCTTGCTACGAAAGAGAAAGAAAGTTATGTAATGCTGCGCGAAAAAAACGGCGAATTTTCGGCAGAAAATCATTTATTACAGGGCCTTGGTAATCAAAATGTGGATAAATCCGTTGCTGAATTTAGAAAAAACTAACACTTGGTGTAGCCAAATCCATCGATACCGAAAATCGAAAAAAACGGCAAAACGTCCGTCCGTCTCTGAACACCGCTAGCGGCTAAACCGTTCAGTCGATTTTCTCCAATATCGATATTCCCCAATCAATCTGGCTGATGTCGCGGCCTCTTGAATTTGGAACCTACATTTTAATTTTGGGGTATACTTAAAACGATGCTTTTTTTATATATAGAGA
Source organism: Acheta domesticus (assembly GCA_031308135.1). Lineage (NCBI taxonomy): Eukaryota > Metazoa > Arthropoda > Insecta > Orthoptera > Gryllidae > Acheta > Acheta domesticus. The sequence goes on from JAHLJT010007853.1 coordinate 21,205, forward strand.
GTGAAAGGAGTTTAAGAGAATGATGCAGGTCTTTTGTTCGTTGAAACCCCTGATTTTTCGAAAACTGCAATAGTTCAAAATATTTTCGGCGTCTTCCGTACAACTAAAATATTAAAAATAGATATTTTTTCCCTGAATAAAATCCTGTTCCTAAAAATAGATTTTGAAATACGGTCATGTACAATTTTTCGAAAATTTGAGTACTTTTCGCGCAATTTTGTCTGAAAATACCAGCGGGAAAATACGTCTGTTTTAGCCCCACTAGTTTTATTTAATCTTTCCTTGCAGCTTCTATTTCGCTGCGGAATATTAAGCGCGTTACTGCGAGACTGTGGACTCGGGAAGTCATTTGCTTACTCCGAAAGACGCGCTGCGGTTTCTTGACTTCAGTCGCCGATAAAGATCGTTAGAGTTCGCGAATATGTTACATAGCAAAATTATTCACAAATGTAATAGGAATATCATAGAAATGCATGAACGCATGCTGGGAAAGTGTGTTACTTTGAAAGACATGACGTTATGTAATGTCACAATTGTTTGAGCAAGAGCGCATGGATCTTAATGGATCTTGCGGGGACTAGAAGCAAGGGAATAGTCACCACATTGAAATATAATACGTTTTTGGTTCTATTATATCAATATTTTGTTTCTTCGCGTTACCAAAATGCCTCTCTTAGACTTTGATTAGGTAATCATTCTAATGTCTCTCGTGGAAAGACATACAGATCTGCAAGCGAATGACTTACGGCCACTATTTTCGGGATGAGCGATTTATACTAATCACTAGGGATACAATTTTTATGCCCTAAAAATCTTGAAATATGCTTTTAAAAATATGCATTTATAATCTAAAATTTCTTACATATGTATTTAAAATTAACAATATTACATTTCCTCTATAGAACTTTCTTGATAAAATTAAGAAGAAGCATGCTTGGGATGAAAATATATTTCTGTGCAAACGTAATATTATCTATTCTACTTCGCGAGAGAAATAATTGAAGTAAATATTCACCTTAGTGAAGTGCATTGTATGTCTTGTTGGAAATTCATCTGACTGGTTTACAAAATACGAGTATGATATCAAGAAATGTCCTACATTTACAAAAGTATTTTATCATTCCTAGAAAAGAAAAAGGCCGCAAAATGGGCAAGCTCTTTCGAATCAATTTGAACGCTCACAAATAAATAGTTTTCAAGAAAAGATGAAACGTTTTATAAATAACTCTATTTTAACGAAAATGCAAAATATGCTCCTACAATTACACGAATATGCACCAACAGGAAAAATTGGTCAACTATGCACTAACATATTAATCTATAGAACATCATATTCTAACCAAATGCCAAGAAATTTCACTTAGCTTTACACTAAAGCAACAGACAAAAATATGCAAAATCATAGAAATCCGTTTCCCACCAATAATATTTAGTGCGGTTCTGAGCGTTCGAGGTTACGCACTTCCCCTGTAAGTATCTGTGGATTTCTGGTGGATCTTGTTTTACAGTTGATTTTGTTCAATTTTCTTTGCTCTGAAGGGCCACTCTTGAAAATTTAATATCAATTAATCGAATTCTGATAGATGAAGTTACCTCACGCTTTGTTTATTACATTGCAGATCGTAGCAACGAGGACAGCATCTCTATATTGTTGTGTTCCTGCTGAAAATAAAGCAGACGCTGGTTGCTATGTATTATATTATATTGAATCGTGTATCGTGGAGTGAACATGCGTTCGTGTATTCATGAGAAATAAAGTCTGTTCATCTATAGAAAGTCTAACCTATACGAAACAGATTTCTTAACAAATTCCCAACACTACTTCTGTACTGGTTGGGGAACTCGCGCGCGGCGGTAGAGATACAGACTCGACTTGTGATGTCGCGGCATTGAATTGTGGCATCTGGCTCGCGACATCTGGTGTGGTCGAAAGGACACGTAAGCTTCCGCGACGCGACGTTGGCTCCGAGTCCATGGCTTCTTCGAGTGCGTGACTTCTTGGCTGCCGGGGTGACGACGACGCGTCTTTGGCTGAGAGGCCGGCGTTGCCATGTCGCAGCCTTCCTCAGGGCAGCGACTGCCCTGAGGAAGCCTCGAAGGAGGAGATCGCAGGGTTGTGCACAGTTCAGAAGGGTCGTAGTTCGAACCTCAATTCTATAAGTTCACATAATTGTCATTTGCACTGTCTGGGTTCGAAAAACAGAAACAATTACTTCGGTTATTTCAATATCTACCCCTTCTAAGCACAAGAGAAATAGAGTAAGAGAAACGGATGTGCAGAAATGAAGCGTTCATCAGCAAAATAGTATACATTATTGTTCATCTGATTGAGAAGATTGAAGGCGTAAATTTACAAACTCTTAATAAAAATGAAACTACTACCTTTTTCGAAAGTTTCTTGCAACAATGAATTTCTATGATACGAGACTCTCCGCGTGGTTTCAAAACCAAACTCTGAATTTATTGCAGATTTGATCATTATTAAATACTTTGTATACATTATTTCGTAACTAGACAATTGTTGCGGAAGAATTAAAACAATCAATCAGTAATTAAAATGTAACACAGAAACTATAATTTAATATTACTTTCAAGTAATTAAACGATTGTATTTTTCCTCACGATATTGAACTATTTCATACAATGATTGCGTATGCTTCCACGGCCAGAGTTTGTGTTGTCTAGGCTATCCGGGACGAACCACGTCTACGTCATAGGGGCTAAGTTTCGGCCAACACATTGTGATCTTCCTCAGCAGTAGGCTCTGAGGAAGACCACAATATGTGGGCCGAAACGTCAGCCACCACGACAGATATGTGACTCGGTTCCAGATAGCTTAGACAATATTTCGTGCACTTGTTAGTCTATATTTTGCTCTACATTATTTTATTACTTTATTTTATTTCAAATGTATGTACACTTTTACAGCTTGAGGACATTGAAATACTCTCAAAATAATTGTGTTTGAAATGAAACACAAAAATATATTTGATACAACGGATTTTATTTTAGAAAACATTGCATTTCGGGTTGTGTGAAGTGAATATTGCTTCCGGTGATTATAAAAATTTGAATACGTACGTGATGTAATAATTAGTTGTCATACGAAGTGAAAAAAGTAATTAAAATGAAAAATTGAGCGGTAACAAGTTATATTTTGCGATGAATACAAAATTTGCTGTTCAAAGGATGAGGAAATACTATTAAAAGTTCAAATTATAATACATTTCGGTAACGGCTGTTTCAATTTTGAACGTCTTTAAAACCGCATATCTAAGAATTTAAACGATTTTACATTTAACCTCACTCCCCCCATTTATTATTTCAAAGTTATTAATCATTGACATCTCAAAATTGTACTATTGTAACATACAAAACACCTCCGTACCATCTTCATATACCCAGTATCCATAGGAGCCATCCAGAGCTTTTATTAACTCTTTACTTAAGTGACCCTAGGACCAGTGCTATCACCTATTTTTCTCCCTTCAAGATGTTAATAAATTTTCATGATACAACTGCTATGGCACTTTTTTTAAAACGAGACGTACGTAACCAATGAAACCAAAAAATACAATACGAGAAATAATATCACATGAGAGGGAACTCTCCTGTACCATGTTTCCTAAAGCAATATTTTCGATTACAATGTTTCAGTGTCCTGAAACAGCATCGACACTGCCTTTTAAGATGTGTTGTACCTTTCTCCTCAAATTAGGTCTGTCACAATCATACGCTTCCGTGTTCAGAACAGCCACACTCATTTTGTAACCAAAACATTTTCAAATTAAATAAACAGTGATAATAAAAAAATCTGCAAATGGGAACCTTGAAAATTTATTGAAAATTAATTGGACAACTTTTTTCATTCTTCACCTTCTCTTTCTACTTTCCCCTTATTCATCTTCTTATTAATCCCCATTTCATTCGAATCTTTTCCATTTCAATGTATCCAGTCCCCATCTGAATGTGATTGTTTTCAATTTTATTGTGATCACTCTCCATTGAAAGTGTTTCATCTCAATTTGATGTTGAAAAGAAATGCCAAAAATCTGACTGTTTCGACTTGCACAAAACACAAAATCAGACAGAATTTCTGGTGGGCAAAAAAAAAATTAATCCAACATTTTTAAATAGATTATATTTTTTTAATACTTTAATAAAAATATAAGAAATTATAGATTATATTTTTATTAAAAATTTAATCTAATGCGTAAAATAATTTCATTAGTGCGTAAGATACTATGATAATTGTGTGAAATTCTCACAAATTATATCTCTGTGATTACAAAAATATATCGTCGAATATCCCATCATGAATCTTCGGTAATGATATTTTAGTTTTCTTTAATCATTAAATTTATTTGCAACTCGATGATTAGTCATTCCCATTCAGGCACCATCCAATTAGGGCGTCAATTATCACGGAACATTAATTGTACCGCCGCGCCGCCGCCACAACACTGACGTGTCGGCTGGCCGCGATGTGAGGCACAAATTCGCCGAAACACAACATCAAACTCCGTTTACGCGGCGTTCTCCCAATTAAAGCCAGTTTAGAGCCCTCGTCCTCTCCGCAGCGCGCCCCGTGGCAGACACGCGAACGACGGCGGCGACTGCGACGCCGCGCCTGCGGCGGCGGCAACCTGTTGAAGAGCTTATCTGTGCAGGCCGGACGCGCTGCTACCCCGGCCTGCAGGCCTCATGTGCACGCCTCGGCACGTCATCGCCCATCACGCAGGGCAGCCACGCACCAGCGCGCACGGACTTTGCTGTTTCAAAGAAAATGTAATGGTGACCGGTGGAAAAGTACGTTCTAATCATGAAAAAGTTTGTACATTTAGGTTTTTATTTCTTGGCGCGTGCGGTCTCGTCTTCGCGATGGAATATCTCACGGTATTTCGCGACGTTCTCCGTCGTGCCGCCAGGAGTCGCATGATCGCGACTGTATCGAGTAGTGTTGGCAACCATGCGACTCGTAGCGGCACATCCGAGAACGACGCGAAATACCGTGAGGTATTCAATCGTGAAGACAAGTTGCCACGCGCCAAGGAATAAAAATCAAGTATAATTGAGAACCACTCTAACTGAAGTAAAACCTGTGAGAGCGTAGGCTTCCGCGTCAGGAGTCAGTATGTTTGGTTGTCCGGGAGAGGTAATTTTCACGTATAAAATCGTTCCTTTCTAAGATTTTTTTGTATGGGATGGCAAGTTTCCGTCTTGCAAAGGTTCATCACGGTGTAATGAGGAATAGCGGCCGAAACATCGGCACTTGTGCCTTGGACGCGGCGTCTCCCGGACAGCCAAGTATCTACAGTAAAACCTGTCCAAGGCGGAACCTTTGCAAGAAGGAAACTTGCCATCCCGGACAAAATCTCAGAACGGAACGATTTTATACGTGAAAATTACCTCTATAAGTCGGAAACGGAAAGGTTTTTAGAGAACGTAAAGTGATTATTACCTGGCTAAGACGGAAATTTCTTTTTAAATTTCCGCCATTACCTTTGCAAGGCCATAATGCAAAGTTACGTCGTGAGACAGAGTGAATGACAAGTTTTTCCTCTTATACTTGCTGTCGGGGAATCTATGGCCAATTCTGTGACTGTTTCGCCACGACTCTCTCATTCTTTGGTGCGACTTTCGCGACTTCATTGCTGTGCCTCCGAATCCTTACGTTGGTCCTCCGCACCCCGTCCAATTTCTCAAAAGCCTCACCACGTTTCCTTCAGCTGACTTTGAATTCCGGGAATTCTATCTTGTCATCCTAGCGTCGCATATTCTACTCATGCTAAGTTCATTTTTACAATGCGGATAAATGCTTGACTTTTATTTCTTCTGTGCTTTGCTGTTGATATTTTTATTTCCTGCAATATTTCCATTGACAAATTATGATTTTCATTAATTTGTTTCACTACCAAAAAATATAAAAAATACTGTACTTACGTTTTGTGTTGAATTTTTAGCACCCCTCCATAAGACGGAAATCTGCCAAGATGGAAACTTCTTGAAGGAACGGTCATCTTCTCCGACTCAGGTTTTACTGTGTTACTAGAACAACTTGTGGGACTAACTGAATGTTCAAAAGTCACAATACACCAATGATCTAAAGGTCAAAACACTGATGCCCACGTAAACTATGTGTCGTATGAAAAAAATTCGAAATATGCTATTTCGGGAATGATACGGTTTATTCTCGTCATTTTTTTACATTTTTTTCATTTTTCGGTTTCGTAATGGTAGAATGGAAATATTAATTTTTAGAATATTAAATAACAGTAAAACCTCACCTTAATGACAATTTTCTTTGAAAAATTTGGAGCGCTATTGTAAATGCAAAAATTGAAGCCCTTTTTCACAGAAATTTTTTGTGATTTTCGAAAAACTCCATTAGAAGTCTTCTGAAGCACATTAACTCATAAAATACAATAGTGTTTACAATTGCTGGAAAGGTGCATATTAACGGTTTGAAAGATCTTTAAAAAAATAACATTTAAGTAGTTTTTGAAAAAACAAAAAATACCCAAATATGAAAGTACGTCATATTAAAGAGTTCAATTTGCACTAACTGTTCGATAAGTTTGAAGAAAAAATTTTTAGGCCGTTTTTGAGAAAATGGCGTTTTAGCGTTTCTGAAAATGCGGAATTTTGAGATAATTTTTTACAGAAAACGGTTGCGTTTTCGACAAACTTTATATGACATTATTTAAGGCACATGTACTCATAAATATAATATGAACAAATCGCCACTAATGTAAATATTAACGACGTGAGAGAGAGAAACAAAAACAAACGAATAGGCAATATCGCGTCTATGTCATCTCATAGAGTATTTAGTACTATCCCTACCAAAAGTTTAACGACAAAATTTGGAGCAGTTTTTTACAAAATCTTGTTTTTTTAATTTTTTTAATTGCACTTATTGCACGCAATATTGCGCGAAAGCTACACAAATTTTCAAAAAATGTGCATGACCTTAATGAAAAACTCACTACAGAGAACAAATTTAATTTGAAGGAAAGATTAACTTCTGTTTTGTAGCTGTAGAAAGTTGCCTAAAAATTCAAACTTTTTCAATTTTCGAAAATTCTGAGTTAACCGTGAAAATTGGAGCTATTCCACCATACGTGTATTTTACTCTATTCTTAAATAAATTTTTTTAAAAATTGGGCCGTTTTTGGAGAATTTTGAAAATGTCCGAGGGTCTTCATGTAAAGTACCTCCAAAAATTAATGAATGTTATTCAAAATCGCAGAGCTTCGACTCAGGCCAGAAGGTTCAGGTGTTTCTTGAATTTGGAAAAAATCCTACGCATGGTTTTAGGCGCTAGTGTTGTTCACATACACCGGACGATGGGCAGACGGACGTTTTGCTGTCAATTGGTTTTTCGGTATCAAAGACCCACAAAATAGGGATTCTGGCTACATCACGTGCTAGGGGACTTTTTTCTTAATTTAGTAACTGGATTTATCCAATGTTTCGTTATAAGGACCCGGCAATGAATTTGTTTCTGCCGAAAATCCGCCGTTTTATCCGCGAAGCATCACATAACTTTCCCTTTACTACGTATATTACTCCGTATATACGTACGTATACGGAAATTAAAAGGAGCTCTAACAAGGTGTGTAGTCAGAATCCATGTTTTGTGAGTCCTTCCGAGACTTCCGTAAAATTGACTGAAGGCAAAACGTCTCTATGGTCAACGCTAATAGCGTCTAAACGGTTCAGCCGACATTTAAAGAAACGACGTAGGTCTCATTTTTTTAAATTCCTAATTTTTTAAAACCACAAAAATTTCAAACATTTTTTCGGCATCTTCCTTCAACCACAATTTTCGTTACCAGGGCTCTCTAATAAGAGTCTTTCAGATGAAAATTCGCCGTTTTTTCGCATAGCATACGTAGTTTCTCTCCACTCTGTAGCGAAAAAGTAAAGATCAGATCTTTAAAAAGCGTATACGTTTTTTTAACTAGTAGTTTTCGCGCAACTTCTGTCAACTCAAGTTAATGCAAATTATAAAAAAAAAAACATTTTCTCAGAAACATTCAATTTTTTCCATAGATACAACAACGAACGTTTAAAACAATGGCGCAGGCCTCATTTTCGCTGAACAGAATGTTCGAAAATTACAAATTTAGAAATAATGCAAAAACGTTTGTGCTTTTGTAGTACATACGTGGGTTTTGTATAGTTCCCACTAGCAAGACTGTGTGGCACGGGTGACAATGAAATCTCCCTCCATGCTACTCATCTCGCCGCAACAGAAGTGAAAGCGTCTCTGAAACTAAGAGACAAACTGTGCTAGTAACTAACTAGTTCAGCCATCTCTACCCGGGTCTGTGAAAGATATTTCGGGCGAAAAAAAATCAAATACGAGGATAGATACAGAAAAATCAAATACGAGTAAGATATCTGCATGGCAAATGCGTAAATGAGGCTAGTAAATTAGCAAATGCTGAGACTAGTAGACTCAGAACATGATTTTGAAAAATGCAATCATAATTTATTTAATAAATATTATTACACTGTTATTGTACTTGTATTTTTATTGAATGTATAATTTATCATTTGTAAGGAATGTTATTTATTGTGCGTATGATTAATAATTGTTTATAAGGAATTATGGTGGGATTCAAAAGAATTTAGTTCGGGTTTCAATGGAATGCTACCCGTTCCCATTCCAAGGCCGCGCGCCGCCCGTGCAGATGCGGCATGAAGTGTCCGTGTCGTGTGGCGCCCTCGTGGGCGGGAGAGGGAGCAGGAGCAGGGGCGTGGGCGGCTCTGAATGCGGGCCCTCCGCGTGGAGAGCTGCGCAAAACACAGGCCACTGCGCGTGATAGAGTGCGTATCTCCGGCGCCCGCGAGCGGCTC